>JAJOZX010008915.1:0-52500 GCA_023014485.1 Bathynomus jamesi | reverse complement strand
GGAATGATTGCTCACTATTTCATCGAGATAATTAAAGCTCATATACAGGACCTGCATTGTCTATAAGATCTGTGGCGCGTGGAGCCTTCAGAAGAGGTGCCAGATACCATTGTATACATTATTATGGAGAGTTGCCAGATACCATTGCTCAGGTACACAGTTGCCAGATTGTACCATTTATTTTCTTAAAAGTTGGTTTAGAATTCCGCTAGTAGGTTTAGAAGGCGTAACATGATATAATTAACCAAAAGAATTAAGTAAAACAACATTGCATCATTCTGTTTATTATAAATATATAGAAAATAAATATACATTTGAATGATCAATAATAATAGAAATGAGGAATATGCATATAATCCGTCAATATAACAGTACAGGAGAAATATACACACACACACACACACACACACACAATTATGGAGATATATAGAAATAAATATACATTTGAATGATCAATAATAATAGAAATATGAACGAGGAATATGCATATAATCCTTCAATATAACAGTACAGGAGAAATATCACACAAATATGTTAAATAAAATACATTTCACTTTTTTTTCAAAATACTAAACTCGCACTTAATCGAGTTTACAATTACATCATTATTGCTCTGCATTACGCAGTATATGCGGTTTAATAATATTTCACCGCTTTAAGTATAGGGAAACCTGTACTCGATATGAAGGGCTTTCATATCGTTCAGTACTATTTTTGTTCCCACTTTACAACCGGTTGGTAAGTCATCTTTAAATACGTCTAGAATACAATCAAAAGCACGCACAAAGAGTTCATCGTTAGCTACATTATTAAACACAAGTTTATAAACACGCTTTTCCAATCGAGGGTTTATTTCTACCGACCCGAGCTTTTCAATCGTGAACTCGTCTTCACTCAACATAGCGGCAATTGAAATAATCTTCTAAATCGTTACGACAACTGCGCGTTATATAAAGAAATAGTTCTTCAGGGTGAACGGTGTAGGTGAGCTCAGCCTTGTACCGATCAATTGCTTTGTACCAAAGTTCATGGTATTTCAAAGAGTCTAAACTTTTTAAATAAACGTCCAGCTCTAGACCATTCTCACCTTGTTCAGCCCTACACTCGGTAAACCCATCGAGCAGAGCGGTGTATGCGTATTCAAGTACTGTATCAAAATAAAGCATATCCGTAACACGCGCGTCTAATATAGGTTTCAGCTTGCGGAATCCGACGATTTCAAACATTCTGTCGAGGATGAAACGGTGTCGCGTAGGAACAAGAGCGTTATTATCAGAAGCATTCTTCCACATCAGCCGTATATCAATGCACGGCCGATCGTTATTTATACACAACGTACATACAACGGCGTATGAGGGTGCGTCACTAATCTGCTCTCTTCTTGTACCTACGTTAGCAGGTATTTTATAACGATCTTCACTCCACTTCTCAACTATCACGAAGATTCTATTCATCTCCTCGACACTTAAATAAACCCGTTTGTTTGTTTGTCTACATTCCGTTTCCAGTACATAGCTAACGGTACCGGATTTACGCCTGAACACGCGCAACGATTTCGTCACGGACACATCGTACGAGGCGTTGAGAATGCTGCTCAAAGGAAGTTCCATCGTATTCGAGGAGCGCACGTCCACTCGGTTCAAGCTCTGAGATAACTATGAGCCGTGTGAGGCACGCAGGTAGGCAGGAACGGTTCGATGGGCGGCTGACTCGATGATACGTGAATGGGCTTGTTCGAACTCGTATGATCCGCGAGTCGCACCATATGCGCGAATTGTTGTACATATTGGGTAGGTGTTTTTCCGCTACAAGAATTAATTTCGGTTTTATCACTACCAGACTACGCACCAGACAGTTTCCCTCAGGATAATTTTCACGAACTAGGCACATTTTATAATGTTTTACTAAACATCTTCACACTCCGGCGCACTATTTGAGAGGAACATATGCTCATATTTTTCCTTTCTGCCCATCAAACGATACTCGTCTCTAAAGTCTGTTAAAAACTCACGCAGGGCACTAGCCACAACCTCACTACGAACCTCATCATGATATACATTAATATAGTGATAAAAATACTTAAGATTGTCCATGATCACGAGATTCACATTTTCAGTCGTAGGGTATGAGTAATCGACATGGTGTAACATGACGTAATACCGCTTGTCACACCACCCATCCACAAGACTCATTATCCATACCTGCTGCTTCTCTTCTGCACGCGTTGTTTCTTTTACTTCACGGTATATGTGAGACTTTATAAAGTTTAGCTCTACAGCATACTTCAGCACATCGTCTGTGCAACGAAAGCCTTCAACGGTCTCACCAGAACATCCGTAGAGTATTTGTACATCTTGCAACTTCGCACAATCCAATGTGGTTTTAAAAGAGGCATAGGAGGGGGAATAGGAAGTTTTTCGGTATCCACCACATCCTGGCACTTTGCTGAATACCATTTCATAAACGTTGTACAAGCAATATTAAAGGTAGCCATTTGAATACACGTCTGATCTCCTTTTTTTCTTCTACGCTGGCGAATACACGTCTGATCTCAAGGGCTTACTGCAGTCGACTGACCACGCAGGGAATCACAGATAGTAGCATGACTCACGTTGCTGGTCTTACAGTGGGCGGAGCTTAGAACTTTCACCTGTGCACACACACACACACACACACAACAGTGGGCGGAGCTTAGAACTTTCACCTGTGCACACACAAAGGAGAAAGTGAAACGCTAATTGAAACATGATTTATTTAATAAACGAGATATTCAAGTTATATATATTTACAAATACGATTTAATAAACGAGATATTCAAGTTATATATATATTTACAAATACGTGTAATAAATAAGTTAACAATAGACACATCAATGATTATATTCAAGACATATATATTTAAAAACACGTGATAAATAAGTTAACAATTGAAATTATGTTAACACAAGAAATAACAGAAAACACAAGAAAAAACAAATGCATAGATTTGGTGATCACAAACAACAGTAACCTAATACTTTAAAGAAAGCATTCTATTAAATACTTTTAGCCTATGTTCACGAATTAATACCGGTTTTAAAATAGATTCGAGACGAAGACCGTCTGGACTGATTTTATAGAAATTCAAGGATTCCAAGTTGATCACGAGAGAAGTTATGTAGTCATCTTCCATGCTGCAAAATCTCGTCGTTTGCCTGTCTGCTCAGAACACCGACAAGAGGTAAGATCGAATCCACATCAACACAAAATTTTAGTCGCTAAAATAACAGCCTGAGTATTGTTCATGTTCTAAATTATCTTTGATTCGTTTTGGTAAAATTGAGTAAACTGCAGCCTTTGTTTCCTGATCAGAAACTCTCCGTCTTTTTCTGGTATGGTGCAAGGTTTCGTTGCAACCATATTCACTGCTCGAGTCTACTTCACAGTCGTTGTCTTCTAATCTAGATTTACACTCTTCACTAATGCATTCAATGGGTGAATAATCATCTTGGTTGATATTATTGACACCACAATCGAGAGGGCTCACTGGGGTAACGGACACTTCAGGTAATGGTGCGGGCGCTTGAGGTGGGTCGGGGACAATCTCCTCAGGTTGCCCTTGTGGCGGGGAAAATATTGTGTGGAGGTAATTATGTGCTGCTTCTAAGTAAACAAAACGGGCTTTATGTAACACAGTGGCAACTAATAATGATTTATGCAAAGATGCACCAGCTCTTCTGGAACGTCTGGATGCAATTTTACCGAGCGATATATTTATCAACTTGTGTGCTTCAAACCCGTTTGGAACGTCAGATATCATGTTCACCACCTAGGAATTGGTCAAGGCACAGAGAGCTAACTAACACGACTCTATCCTCTATTTCCAATCTTGTAATGAGTTAAAGTGAAAGTTTCGCCTGCCTTTATACAATGTCGTTCTGACGTCGTTATCAAGCTCCACGCAGGGAATTTCCAGGTAGTAGCATGAATCACGTGCTGTTCTTTCACCTGTGCACACACACACACACACACACACACACACACCACACAAAGGAGAAAGTGAAACGTTAATTGATACATGATTTATTTAATAAAAGAAATATTCAAGCTATATATATATTTACAACACGTGTAATAAATAAGTTAACAATAGGCACATCAAAGATTATATTCAAGGTGTATATATATTTACAAACACGTGTGATAAATAAGTTAACAATTGAATTTCTGTGTTAACATAATTCATTGTTAACTTATTTATTACACATGTTTTTAAATATATATGTCTTGAATATAATCATTGATGTGTCTATTGTTAACTTATTTATTACACGTGTTTGTAAATATATATAGCTTGAATATTTCTTTTATTAAATAAATCATGTTTCAATTAGCGTTTCACTTTCTCCTTTGTGTGTGTGTGTGTGTGTGTGTGTGTGTGTGTGTGTGTGCACAGGTGAAAGAACAGCAACGTGATTCATGCTACTACCTGGAAATTCCCTGCGTGGAGCTTGATAACGATGTCAGAACGACATTGTATAAAGGCAGGCGAAACTTTCACTTTAACTCATTACAAGATTGGAAATAGAGGATAGAGTCGTGTTAGTTAGCTCTCTGTGCCTTGACCAATTCCTAGGTGGTGAACATGATATCTGACGTTCCAAACGGGTTTGAAGCACACAAGTTGATAAATATATCGCTCGGTAAAATTGCATCCAGACGTTCCAGAAGAGCTGGTGCATCTTTGCATAAATCATTATTAGTTGCCACTGTGTTACATAAAGCCCGTTTTGTTTACTTAGAAGCAGCACATAATTACCTCCACACAATATTTTCCCCGCCACAAGGGCAACCTGAGGAGATTGTCCCCGACCCACCTCAAGCGCCCGCACCATTACCTGAAGTGTCCGTTACCCCAGTGAGCCCTCTCGATTGTGGTGTCAATAATATCAACCAAGATGATTATTCACCCATTGAATGCATTAGTGAAGAGTGTAAATCTAGATTAGAAGACAACGACTGTGAAGTAGACTCGAGCAGTGAATATGGTTGCAACGAAACCTTGCACCATACCAGAAAAAGACGGAGAGTTTCTGATCAGGAAACAAAGGCTGCAGTTTACTCAATTTTACCAAAACGAATCAAAGATAATTTAGAACATGAACAATACTCAGGCTGTTATTTTAGCGACTAAAATTTTGTGTTGATGTGGATTCGATCTTACCTCTTGTCGGTGTTCTGAGCAGACAGGCAAACGACGAGATTTTGCAGCATGGAAGATGACTACATAACTTCTCTCGTGATCAACTTGGAATCCTTGAATTTCTATAAAATCAGTCCAGACGGTCTTCGTCTCGAATCTATTTTAAAACCGGTATTAATTCGTGAACATAGGCTAAAAGTATTTAATAGAATGCTTTCTTTAAAGTATTAGGTTACTGTTGTTTGTGATCACCAAATCTATGCATTTGTTTTTTCTTGTGTTTTCTGTTATTTCTTGTGTTAACATAATTTCAATTGTTAACTTATTTATCACGTGTTTTTAAATATATATGTCTTGAATATAATCATTGATGTGTCTATTGTTAACTTATTTATTACACGTATTTGTAAATATATATATATACTTGAATATCTCGTTTATTAAATCGTATTTGTAAATATATATAACTTGAATATCTCGTTTATTAAATAAATCATGTTTCAATTAGCGTTTCACTTTCTCCTTTGTGTGTGCACAGGTGAAAGTTCTAAGCTCCGCCCACTGTTGTGTGTGTGTGTGTGTGTGTGCACAGGTGAAAGTTCTAAGCTCCGCCCACTGTAAGACCAGCAACGTGAGTCATGCTACTATCTGTGATTCCCTGCGTGGTCAGTCGACTGCAGTAAGCCCTTGAGATCAGACGTGTATTCGCCAGCGTAGAAGAAAAAAAGATCAGACGTGTATTCAAATGGCTACCTTTAATATTGCTTGTACAACGTTTATGAAATGGTATTCAGCAAAGTGCCAGGATGTGGTGGATACCGAAAAACTTCCTATTCCCCCTCCTATGCCTCTTTTAAAACCACATTGGATTGTGCGAAGTTGCAAGATGTACAAATACTCTACGGATGTTCTGGTGAGACCGTTGAAGGCTTTCGTTGCACAGACGATGTGCTGAAGTATGCTGTAGAGCTAAACTTTATAAAGTCTCACATATACCGTGAAGTAAAAGAAACAACGCGTGCAGAAGAGAAGCAGCAGGTATGGATAATGAGTCTTGTGGATGGGTGGTATGACAAGCGGTATTACGTCATGTTACACCATGTCGATTACTCATACCCTACGACTGAAAATGTGAATCTCGTGATCATGGACAATCTTAAGTATTTTTATCACTATATTAATGTATATCATGATGAGGTTCGTAGTGAGGTTGTGGCTAGTGCCCTGCGTGAGTTTTTAACAGACTTTAGAGACGAGTATCGTTTGATGGGCAGAAAGGAAAAATATGAGCATATGTTCCTCTCAAATAGTGCGCCGGAGTGTGAAGATGTTTAGTAAAACATTATAAAATGTGCCTAGTTCGTGAAAATTATCCTGAGGGAAACTGTCTGGTGCGTAGTCTGGTAGTGATAAAACCGAAATTAATTCTTGTAGCGGAAAAACACCTACCCAATATGTACAACAATTCGCCGCACGAATGGTGCGACTCGCGGATCATACGAGTTCGAACAAGCCCATTCACGTATCATCGAGTCAGCCGCCCATCGAACCGTTCCTGCCTACCTGCGTGCCTCACACGGCTCATAGTTATCTCAGAGCTTGAACCGAGTGGACGTGCGCTCCTCGAATACGATGGAACTTCCTTTGAGCAGCATTCTCAACGCCTCGTACGATGTGTCCGTGACGAAATCGTTGCGCGTGTTCAGGCGTAAATCCGGTACCGTTAGCTATGTACTGGAAACGGAATGTAGACAAACAAACAAACGGGTTTATTTAAGTGTCGAGGAGATGAATAGAATCTTCGTGATAGTTGAGAAGTGGAGTGAAGATCGTTATAAAATACCTGCTAACGTAGGTACAAGAAGAGAGCAGATTAGTGACGCACCCTCATACGCCGTTGTATGTACGTTGTGTATAAATAACGATCGGCCGTGCATTGATATACGGCTGATGTGGAAGAATGCTTCTGATAATAACGCTCTTGTTCCTACGCGACACCGTTTCATCCTCGACAGAATGTTTGAAATCGTCGGATTCCGCAAGCTGAAACCTATATTAGACGCGCGTGTTACGGATATGCTTTATTTTGATACAGTACTTGAATACGCATACACCGCTCTGCTCGATGGGTTTACCGAGTGTAGGGCTGAACAAGGTGAGAATGGTCTAGAGCTGGACGTTTATTTAAAAAGTTTAGACTCTTTGAAATACCATGAACTTTGGTACAAAGCAATTGATCGGTACAAGGCTGAGCTCACCTACACCGTTCACCCTGAAGAACTATTTCTTTATATAACGCGCAGTTGTCGTAACGATTTAGAAGATTATTTCAATTGCCGCTATGTTGAGTGAAGACGAGTTCACGATTGAAAAGCTCGGGTCGGTAGAAATAAACCCTCGATTGGAAAAGCGTGTTTATAAACTTGTGTTTAATAATGTAGCTAACGATGAACTCTTTGTGCGTGCTTTTGATTGTATTCTAGACGTATTTAAAGATGACTTACCAACCGGTTGTAAAGTGGGAACAAAAATAGTACTGAACGATATGAAAGCCCTTCATATCGAGTACAGGTTTCCCTATACTTAAAGCGGTGAAATATTATTAAACCGCATATACTGCGTAATGCAGAGCAATAATGATGTAATTGTAAACTCGATTAAGTGCGAGTTTAGTATTTTGAAAAAAAAGTGAAATGTATTTATATTTAACATATTTGTGATATTTCTCCTGTACTGTTATATTGAAGGATTATATGCATATTCCTCATATTCTATTATTATTGATCATTCAAATGTATATTTATTTCTATATATCTCCATAATTGTGTGTGTGTGTGTGTGGTGTGTGTGTTTCTCCTGTACTGTTATATTGACGGATTATATGCATATTCCTTATTTCTATTGTTATTGATCATTCAAATGTATTTTTATTTTCTATATATTTATAATAAACAGAATGATGCAATGTTGTTTTACTTAATTCTTTTGGTTAATTATATCATGTTACGCCTTCTAAACCTACTAGCGGAATTCTAAACCAACTTTTAAGAAAATAAATGGTACAATCTGGCAACTGTGTACCTGAGCAATGGTATCTGGCAACTCTCCATAATAATGTATACAATGGTATCTGGCACCTCTTCTGAAGGCTCCACGCGCCACAGATCTTATAGACAATGCAGATCCTGTATATGAGCTTTAATTATCTCGATGAAATAGTGAGCAATCATTCCCTGACGAGATGTATTTCTGAATCCACGTTAAACTGTAGGTCTAAGGTTGGTGAAAAGCTTTCCAATTCGGCGAGAACTAGCTAATTACACTAGGGAACAACATTTTTGTTTCTTGAAAACTATTTGGTGTTTCTTATAGAACTTTCGATGCTGATTCCAAATATGGTTTCAGAATTTTTCTATCACCCATAGTTTTCGAGAAAATAATATTTCCATTTACTCAGAGTTTTCCCAAAATATTAGTTAAAATTAAGTGTACTAATTTAATTTTACTTTCTTTTTTCCAGGTTAACTATATTTAATAGTATTTTTTGCATTAAAAAATATAGCTATTTAAACAAAGATTTTTAATAAAAAGAAAGAATTTTTTTCAAGTTTTGCTCAAATTTTAAAATTTTTCTTAGTAGAAAAAATTGGTTTTTCATTCCAAAAAGTTTTCCGTGATTTCAATAATTTTCCGCCAGCATGAATCGAAACTGTATTAATCCCAGAGATACATTTTGCTACGTATGTGGAGAACTGACCATAATGGCACAGAGGAAGACGATGGTCCCGCTCGTGAAGAAGGCCTACGAACTTTGTTTTGGATGTAAGGTAGGCGACCAAGACAAATCCTGGGCACCTCATATCTCATGCATTTCCTGTGCCGCCACTCTTAGGGGTTGGATTAAAGGTACCCGCAAATCTATGCCATTTGCCATACCAATGATTTGGAGAGAGCCCAAGGATCACCTAACGGATTGCTATTTTTGTATGACTAACGTTTCAGGATTCTCTGCCAAAAATAAACAAAATTCAATACCCAAATCTTGCATCTGCCATGAGACCAGTACTACATGACGATGATAACCCAATTTCAACTCCCCCAAAGTCATGGACACTGGATGAAGAGTCTGAAGTTGAACCAATGGAAATTGATGACACTAAAGATACAGACTTTCAGCAACCTGAATCAAATAAACAACGTATGATAACGCAGGTTATGCTGAATGATCTCGTGAGAGATTTGGACCTTCCGAAAAAGAAAGCGGAATTATTGTGCTCCAGGTTACGTGAATGGAATTTGCTGGCAAAAGATCCAAGCATATCGGCGTTCCGCACTCGCTGGGTCTAAGGCGGAGCGGAGTGAAAAGCTTTTCCAATTCGGCGAGAAAGAGTTAATTATTATTACTACTGTAATTTGTACCACCCTATATATATAATATATATATATATCCATTCCTTTATTTATTTTAAAGGAATGAACAAAACTCTCTCTCTCTTTCTTTCTATATATACAATGTGTCCGTAAAGTCATGGTGGGACTTTAAATAGCTATATTATTGCAACGAAACATGATAATGAGATGAAAAAAAGGCAAATTGAAGAACAACTCTAAAAGAATAACTTTATTTAACGTAGTTCGATATGGGCTCCTCTGGTAGCCCTGCAGACATCTAGGCGGTGATTCAATTCCAGCCACACACGCCCAAGAACATCAGGAGTGACGGATGCGATAGCTTCCGTGATTCGCTCGTGCAAGTGATGAATATCCCTAATGGGTACACTGTACACGCTTTGGTTGACGTAACCCCACAAATAAAAGTCCAAAGGTGTCAGGTCCGGAGAGCATGCAGGCCATGGCTTCCATCCTCCTCTTCCTATCCATCTCTGTGGAAATTTTTCATTAAGGAATTCTCGAACAACGTTGGCATAGTGCGGAGGAGCACCATCTTGCTGAAAGATGACATTATTGTCAATAAATTGGGGTACTGCAAAATGTTCCAACATAGCGAGGTAGTTGTGTGACGTCACAGTGGGTTCCGCGAAGAAAAATGGGCCAATCACTCGATCTCGTGCTAGAGCACACCACACATTAACTTTCGGGCTATTACGCTCATGTTCAACATAGGCATGTGGACAGACTAGACTAACTACGAGATAAAGGTTAAGCTTAGCCTAGACTAACTACAAGATACAACTTTGAGAGTTGTTCTTAAATTTGGCATTGTTTCATCTCATTATCATGTTTCGTTGCAATAATATAGCTATTTAAAATCCCACAATGACTTTACGGACACACTGTACATATATATAATATATATATATATATATATATATATATATATATATATATATATATAATTATTAGTACTTTCAGGTTTGCCCACCTTGTTTCTTTCGCTGATTATTATTTATTATAATTGTGTGTATATCTAAGAATCGGAGTGAGGTGAGGTTTTTCTCGAGTTGACTGGAAGAAAGGTCAGATTATGGTCAAAAAAGGCCTCTGGGCAATCAGGTGTGATTCGAGTCGGAGAAACGATTCCTCGTGTGTGTGTGTGTGTGTGTGTGTGTGTGTGTGTGTGTGTGTGTGTGTGTATAGATTTGAGAATACGACCATGTGTTTTGGCTTATTTTCATCAATCTTCCCAAGGTTTCTTTTCCTTTCGTTTTTCCCACTGTTATTCGATATTTATAATAAAAATAGGAATTAAGTAATAAAGTTAGTTTTAATTCACTTTAAGGTGAAATTCAATATATATATATATCTATATATATATATATATATATATATATATATATAATATATATATATATATATATATATATATATATAATAAATTTAAGGTGATTCAAAAAATCAAAGTTTTTTTTTTTAATTGTTCAACCTGTATTTTTGTTCCCTATGACAAGAAAGTAGTGTATGCCAAATTTGGTGAATTTTAAATAAAATTTACTATGTGCTACCAGGCGTCAAGGTTTCCTTTTTTCAATTTGTTTGTTTTTACAACTTATGATTTTATGTTTAATTGTTTATATTTCAGAATTTTTAATTAATGGTTTATATACTAGCTTGCTTTTAATTGTTGCTTGGAACTCGTAATTTTGATACCAATTAATCGATTATGGAAGCTAGGCCTAACTCACCATCACCCAGTTGCTCATTTGGGAGAAGTTCTACAAGAAAAGAAACTGAAGTATGGCTAATTGGGCAGCCCTCTGCAGTACTAAAAACATCCGTATTACCATCAGAGAAGGAAATGATGGCCCTCTTCATGCACTACAGAAATATTAAAAAGCAAGGCATTAGAGAATCATGCTGCTCTACTGCGGATGATGTGCTAGCAGTTTGGAAAAAAGCAGGAATACCAGCAAAACAAAGAATACATGTAGTAGATAAAATTCAAGGAATACTAAAGGAATGGCAGCTGCTTAAGAAAAACAAAGCAAACAAATTGAAAAGATCCCAAAATTTAAATAATAAAGAAGAAAAATGGAAAGATAAACTGGAAAACTTATTTGACATTGCTCATGAGAATGCTATGCAGTTTATAAAAATAGAAGATGATAAGAAATTCTTGAAAATGCAACGTGAGAAAGGACGTCATGGAAAAATGGGTACCATTGATAAGGCTGTTGCTAAAAACGAGCAAAGAGCAGCAGAAAAGCAACAACGTTATGAAAAGAGGAAAGCAGAAGAAGAGATCAAAAGAAAGAAGAATGAAGAGGCTGTCATACTCACCAGTACATCATCAGAATCAGAATCAGAGGAGAGTAAAAGTGATGAATCTGGTTTCTGTGCTGCACAACCTTCAACATGGAAAAGTAAGGTTGGCAAACGTAGAAAATTGTTTGTTGATAAATTAATTATTAGGAAGTCTTGATGTTGCAAAATTGAGTGACAGAAATGCGTCTCTAGTTTTAATGCAAACAATCAGACATCGCTTGAATGGGGCATCTGCGAAAAATAAAATGCGTGTGTTTCGATACAACGGCAGCCAATATTGGTCCTAGAAATGGTGCAGCTATTCTTCTAGAACAAAAATTCGACAACGATTTATTGTGGCTGGCATGTCGACACCACATATTTGAAATTATGCTGGAAGCTGTTGTTTCAAAGTCTTTATCACCATCTTCTGGCCCAGATATAGTCCTTTTTAAGAAGTTCAGAGAAAAATGGTCAAGCATTAATAAGGAGAACTACGAAACAGCATTATCAGATCCAGATATCTATGAAAATATTCATGACATCAAAGCTGACATAATTATATTTGCAGCAAATCAACTAGATACATTCCAACCAAGAGACGATTACCTACAACTATTGCAGTTAACAATTATTTTTTGGGGAGGTTAACCAAAAGGTGGAATCAAATTTAAACATCCAGCGGGACTTCATCGGGCTAGGTGGATGGCCAACATTACATATTCATTAAAAACTTTTATGTTCAAATCTCAGTTCAAAATTTCAGTAAAAGACAAAAAAGGACTAAAAGACATCTGTCTATTTGCTACTCAGTTATATGTAAAGGCATGGTTTACAGCTCCTGTGCCATCTTGCGCTCCTCGTCTTGATCTGGAATTATTACAGAATATTTTAGTCTACAAACAAATAAATGACACAATTGCATTTGTTGCTATTAAAAAACTGTTAGGTCACCTCTGGTACCTATCAGAAGAACTGGTAGCCTTGGCCTTTTATGATGATGAAGTGCCTACTGAAACGAAAAACAAAATTGTAAAGGCTTTGCAAAATACAATAGAAACTCTTCCTGCAAAACGGGCTTTTCTAGATCCTGCACTTATTCCAACGAATAAATTAGAAGATTTTGTCACATCAAATACTCAAAGATTCTTTACAATAACAGAATTTAGTTCAAAATTTTTACTCAAAGATGCTAAAGAATGGCATAATGATGAAGAGTTTAACTCCGCTAAGAAATCTATCAAACAGTGGAAAGTCGTGAATAATATAGCGGAAAGAGGAGTAAAATTAATGGATGAATATAATAAAATACTAACACATGACGAAGAAAAACAATTCTTGCTACAAGTAGTGAAAAACTACAGGGCTGTTTACCCTGATAGAAAGAAAGAAACATTGATGAAGTAAGGACAGCTAATGTCTCAAATATCATGCTAGTTTAATTATGCATGCTTGTGGTTATGGTAGGACCTACGGGGGAGCTTTCCACATTAAAAAAAAGCAATGCGTCTTGTACTGTACCCCCTGGGTGGTGTGGAAATATTTGACAATTTGAGTCGTTCTGTCAATTTTTAATTGCTGGTAGCAACCCCTAAAAATTAAAAATTTGCTAAAATATTTTAGGATAGTTGTTTTTATGCTGAAATGAACCATTTAAAGGGTTGAACACATTAAAATATAAAAAAAAAATTTTACCCCCATATTTGAATCAACCTAATATATATATATAAGGATTGACAAAATATACGTTTGGCATTTTTTTTCTGATTTTCATTCACATGATATGTACAGAGGCGTGTGTGTGTGTGTGTGTGTGTGTGTGTGTGCACGAGTTGTTCATTCGTTTATATATACAAACACAGATGGGGTGAGGAGATTGGGGGAAATGGTCGACCGTGTGTTTTGGTTAATTTTCACCAATCTTCGCAAGGTTTCTTTCCCACTGTTATTCGATATTTATAATAAAAATGGGAATTAAGTAATAAAGTTAGTTTCAATTCACTTTAAGGTGAAAATCCATTTATTATATATATATATATATATATATATATATATATTATATATAAGGAATGACAAAATTAAATAGACACGGTTATTATGATTCTTTCTCTCTCTCTCTCTTCTCTCTCTCTCCTCTCTCTCTCTCTCTCTCTCTCTATATAATAATATATATATATAATATATATATATATATACAAACACAGATGGGGTGAGGAGATTGGGGGGAATGGACGAGCGTGTGTTTTGATTTATTTCAACTTTCTTCGTAAGGTTTCTTTTCCTTTCGTTTTTCCCACTGTTATTCGGTATTTATAATAAAATAGGAATTAAGTGATTTATTGTGTAAAGAGCGTGTGTTTAAATTATTTATTTAATAAACAGATGAATCTTCTTAATTCCAACAATTAAAAGAAATTCTGTATTGATTAACTACCATCATATAAATATATTGTGGTATTTTGATTAATATATGGTTTTAAATATTGCTATCTGGCAACTCAGCCTGAATACATGGCGCTATCTGGCAACTCAGCCGGATTAGAGATCTATAAAAGAGTGAGAAGCTGATGACGGAGTCATTCAAGTTCGGCTCCCAGCCGAGCAAGGACCTCTGGTCCTTTCTCTTTCTGGCCCTTTGGGAAAACCCCTTAGAGGCCTCTTAGGTTAGGTAAACGAAAATAGCTTTGGGGAGAACTCCGCCTCCAAGCCCTTGCAATCAAAGGCCGATACTCTCTCTCTCTCTCCCCTTCAGGTGTACCCTCCCCCCCAGGTGAACACCTCTCCTCTTTTCTCTCCTTTCTCTTGGGGGATAACGCCGCCTCCAAGCCCTTGCAATCAAAGGCCGATACTCTCTCTCTCTCTCTCTTCAGGTGTACCCCTCCCTCCTTGGCTCCTTCTAAGCCAACTGGCTGATTAGGAACCTATAAGACAACGCCTACTCGGCTGAAGTCTTAATATGCACTTGGCTCTTTCTCTCCTCCTCTCTCTCCTCCTTTCCTCTCTCTCCTCTCCTTTCTCTTTTCTCTTGGGGGATAACGCCGCCTCCAAGTTTCGCACCTGCAGCATCCCCCACCCCCCTTTGGGGGGATTTTTTTTTGCAACACCCCACCCCCCTTTGCAACATTCCTGCACTCTTACCTTTTGCGGCTATACTACTCATACCTATAGCTTTAGAGTGCCTGGGTTTATATGAGTCTGGATTATTATTGCTAACATTTTGTTTTATAGGCCTACTTTCTTCAGCTTTCTCATCTTGATCCTGGACCAGCGAGAAAGTATGAAACTGATTGGTTAGTTCCATAAGGACACTCTTCCTTGGCTCTTGAATTCCAGCTTTCCAGGTTTTCCTAGGTTTAGTCCACTCATCATTTTCAGAAATTGTCTGAGGATATCTAGGCCTGGGCTCACTATGAGATATAGGGACATTTAAGTTTACTTGAACTGCTACTTCACTAGATTTAGGTTCAACTGCAGTATCTCTATAAATTGGTCTGGCCTCTCCCTCACTAATAGACCCTCTGGACTTATTAAATTTTTTTATTACAGTACTACACTTGTCACAAAACCACATCAAGTTGCCATTAAGCTTAAAAGTAGCATTTATACCTTTATATATATATAATTTGTAAGGCCTTTGCAGCTTACGTGATACCAGTCATCACAACTGTCACATGCAATAGCTCTATCTTTACTCTTAACTTCCTTTTTACAAACTCTACAGTCACTGTCAAAACCCATTTTTGTAGGGTAGGCTATGTTCCTAAGTTAGGTCCTAGGCTTAAAAATGTTGACTCACCAATTTTGATACTATCAAATTATATTAAAATAGTTACTGAGGTTAGGTCAAGTGGCCTGGCTCTGTGATTTATAGTGATTCCTCGGCTGCCTACAAGACTATAAGTGATTTACGTTACAAGCATTTTGTTATTAATCATTCTAAAAATTTTGTGGATAACAAGAATATCGAAATTCTTGTTATGTTGTGAACTTGGAATAAGATTAAAATTCTTCAAATGATCTTGAATATTATTTTTGTTTTATAATTTTTTCTAGTATCTTTCCTACCAATAATGTTAAACAAATAGGCCTTTAATTTCCTACCTCCTTCTTACTACCCTTTTTATAAATGGTTACTACATTTCCTTTTTTCCATTCATCTGGTACCTCTGCATAATTAAAAGACCTAACAAACAAAATAGTTAGTGCCTCAGGTAAGCTTTCCTCCCATTCTCTGAGAATCTAACACATATATTATCAGGTCAGGTCCAGCAGCTTTATTTGACTTCACTGTATGAATCACTTGCCTAAACATCATCCTTCCTTATATGAATATGATCAAGAATGCCCGAGTTTACAGAATCTAAAGAATTAAAATCAAAGTTATTTACATTTTCTTCAGTAAAAAAAGAGCTAAAATAATCATTAAAAATACCAACAATATCATGATCTTTTTCAAACCTCTTATCATCATGTTCTATTAGGCCAATCCTATCATGCTTTTTATTATTATATTTATAAAAACTAAAGAATTTCTTTGGATCTTTATTGCTATTTTTAGCTAGATTTATTTCACTATGCCTTTTGTTCTTCCTAATCGAATTATTTAGCTTATTTCTTAACTGCCTATAATTATTCAAGTCCAAAATATTATTCCTGCCTTTAAATTCCCTGAATGCCCTTTTTTTTATTTTTGATCATTTTAGCCATTTCCCTATTCCACCACAAAGGTTTCCTAATGTTTCTATTCTCACTGCCGACCTTTGGGAAAAGCGGCTGCTTTGGGCCCCGCGCTATTAGGGGCCCCACAAATATATGAGTACAGTATAAAAAAATATTTTGTTTTGAGTGGTAAATTAAATACGGCTTCTCATAATACCTCTTCATATACAGTAGTATTCATATACAATAGTATTCCGTATTAATTATATATTTTGTTATATTTCAGATATCGACTCACAGTGATGCCTCCAAAGAGATTGCGAGATACTGCTCAGAAATATCTCAGCTGTCACCAGAAGAGACAGCGTGAAGGGAAGCGGAAATCAGAACTTGAGCGTATGTATGGGTCATTTGAAAAATTTCTAGAGAAACGCGATCCACAGGCTGAAACTGAACAAGATGTGCCTGCGCCGTCACATGCATCATCATCAGCTTTGATAGATGAAAGTGATATCCAGAGGGAAGAAGAACCCATGGATCAGACTCCAATTCTGCAAAATCAGCCTCTGGATGCACTCAAAGATCCAGGTCAATGGCCGGAAACTGTCAGCACAAAAGTTAGAGATTTACTAGTGAGTAAAGGCCCACCACAGTGTGAGGAAGACTATAACTTCCCCAGAGATGACAATGGCCGCAAGTTTTTAAAAAGTCATTACAAAAGACGGATGGAAAATGGCGAAGTTGGTATACGGAAATGGCTGATTTATTCAATCTCTAAGAATCGGATATTTTGTTTCTGTTGCAAGTTATTTGGAAACTCCAACAATGCCTTGGGGTGTGAAGGATTCTGTGACTGGGTGAATACTAGTTCCAGACTGTCTGAGCACGAAAGATCACAGGGCCATCTGAAGGCGACTCTCCAATGGATGGAACTCGAACAACGTTTGATCAAAAGTTGCACTGTGGATCAACTCAATCAGGAACGAATCAATACAGAGAAGCTTAGGTGGAAAAATGTGTTTGAGCGCCTCTTCGCCATTGTACAGTACCTCGCTGAACACAACATGGCATTCCGACAATCAGTAGATACAATCTTCAGACGGAATAATGGCAACTTCCTTGGACTGGTTGAGCTTATCTCAAGATTTGATCCCGTCATGCAAGACCATCTTAGAAGAATAGTCAATAACGAAATTCATGATCATTACCTGGGAAAACGAATCCTGAATGAACTCATCTCGCTCATGGGCAACAAAGTTCGAGCAACCATTGTACACAGAATTAAAATGGCAAAGTATTTCTCTGTGATCCTTGATTGCACACCCGACATTAGTCACAAGGAGCAGATGTTCCTTACTTTTGCGATATGTCTCTGATGAATCATCAGGTATTGAAAGTAGAATTTTTGAACACTTCATCAAGTTTATTGAGGTGAAGGAGACTACAGGAGAAAACCTACTAGAGGTATTGATGAGAGAACTTCACGAACTTGGACTGAAAATGAGTGATATTCGTGTACAAGGATACGATAATGGTGCGAACATGAAGGGACACTCATCAGGCGTTCAAGCGCGACTTCTGGAAATGAATTCAAGAGCATTCTTCACTCCATGCGCATCTCACAACTGCAATTTGCTAATTGGGGACATTGCAAAAACGTGTGTTCAAGCCATCTCATTTTTCGAGGTTATTCAACGCCTGTATGTCTTCTCAGCCTCAACCCATCGATGGTCAGTCTTCTGCAAGTATGTGAAAGAGTTCTCAGTGAAGTCCTTAAGCGAGGCAAGATGGGAATGGCGTGTGCAAAGTGTTAAAGCTGTACGATATCAAGCTGTCGAGATCTATGATGCACTTGTCGAAATTGCTGAAAAAGCAAAAGATCCTCAAGGAAGAAGCGAAGCAGAATCACTTTGCAAAGAGATGAAGAATTTTAAATTCATTGTTGCTGTCATATTCTGGTATGACCTCCTCTTTCAAGTCAACTACGTGAGTAAAGATCTTCAGAGTGATTCAAAGCATCTGGCAAGTGCCATCGAGAGTTTGGAAAGAACATGTAAGTGGATGAAAGAATATCGCGAGAGTGGATTTCAAAGTACTGTAACAGATGCCAAAGAGATTGCAGAGCAGCTTGAAATCGAGCCAGAATTCAAGACAACACAAGTCAGACGAAAGAAGATGATGTTTTCCTATGAAGGTCAAGACCAGCCAATTGAAGATGCTGAAGAAAAATTTAAAATTTCTGTGTCTAACGCAATTTTAGACACTGCCATATCCTCCCTGGAACGACGATTCGAACAACTGAGAGAACATCACTCAAAGTTTGGCTTCATGTACATGTTCACAAAGATGTCCAAAACAGACCTACGTAAGGACAGCAAAGATCTCGAACTTGAACTGACTGATGGAGAAGACCGCGACATTGATGGATTCATGCTTGCTGAGGAAGTGGAAGCCTTGAAACCAATTCTTCCAGAAGATATACAAAGTGATCCACTGAAGATATTGGGCTTCATAATTTTGAACAATCGTTCTGTGGATTTCCGAATTTCACGACTGCATTGCGAATACTACTGACTATTCCAGTTACTGCTGCATCTGAGGAAAGAAGTTTCTCAAAGTTGAAATTAATAAAAACGTATTTACGGTCGACGATACTGCAGGATTGACTCAGTAATCTGGCGATCTTCTCCACTGAAAACGACATTGCGAGAAACTGTAACTATACAGACCTCATTGCCGAATTTGCCACTATGAAAGCCAGAAAAGTTTCCTTGTGATCACATCCAAAATAAATGATATTTGTTGTTGAATCATTGTTCTTTTCTTTCAGTAAGCATGCACCCACTATGGGTAGGTAACCTTAACCTTAGGGCCCCACTTTAAAAATCTCGAATTGGGCCTTGCATTTGCTAGGGCTGGCCCTGGATGATGATGTTATAAATGAAGATGTAGTTGAAAATACATTTGAAAAATAGGTGTTAATAAAGCTGCTAGGCCAGATGAAATTTTTGCTAAAGTATTGCATGAAACTGAATATAATAGCTGAACCATTTAGTCTGATTTTCAGAAGTTCTCTGGCTAGGAGGATTGGAAGAGAGCAAATGTTGTACCCATTTTCAAAAAAAGCAGTAATAGCCCAGTAAGCCTAATCTCTCTTGCAGGGAAAATTTTTTAAAAGATGAGGTCATTAAAAATACACAGCATGGTTTTCGTAAAGGTAGGTCATGTTTGACAAATTTATTTGAATTCTTTGAGTATGTCACTGATAAATTGGACAATGATAAACTGGTTGATGTGATTCATTTAGATTTGAATTAAGCTTTTGACAAAGTTCCTCATAAAAGACTTATAAAAATTAAAAAATGCATGGCATCTAGGGTAAAATATTGGATTGGATTTCTGAATGGCTATGCAATAGAAAACAAAGGGTTGTGATAAATGGGACTAAATCTAAATGGAAGGATGGTGTAAGTGGGCTCCTCAAACGGAGCGAGGATGAAGTTCGGTGAAACAAAAAAATTCTTGCTGTTCTTAGTTGTGGTAAAGTTGTTAGTTTACGGATTAGCCTTTCTGTCACACAGAAATATGATGGTCTAAACTATGTTGAGCAATAATGCGGAGAATGGGTTGTCATTTATTTTAGTTTTCAAAAAGATTTTAGTTATTTTCATCTGTAATTTTCTCATATACATACCATTTTATACGTAGAATAGTTTAAAAATGAATATATTATCATGCTACTGGTAATTACGAATTGATGGATCATTTTCTTCATATGGAATATTCTTGTTGCTACCCGCTCTTTTATTTCATGAGTGAATAGCTACATTTAGATTTACAGTACACTTTTGGCAGATGTAAGAATCTAGTATGTATAAAAAACAAAGGCACTTACGGGTGCGTTGAATTAGATATTCTTTAGGGTCTACCATAGATTTCCTGCGTCCCACAAAGCAGACTACCTAAACTCTCTAACTTTACTAATTTAGAAGCTATATACATTACCCCTAACTGATATAATGTATTGACAACGTTCTACTCCATTTGTCACCTTAGAAACATCACCAATTTAAACTTACACCAAACCAAACGAACAGCCCACGTTGCTCTGTTTATCCCTTTGTGTTGCCATTCAGTTTTCGTTTAGTGACTTTTTCCTTTAGTGACTTTAGACTATATATATATATATACAGGCCCGGATTTAGCTATAGGCGAACTAGGCGATCGCCTAGGGCCTCGCGCCAAAGGGGGCCTCGCTCAAGCCGTTTTGCGCGTTCTGTTCAAGTGATATTAATGATTTAGAACTCTATGAAGAACTTAAAGTACTTTGCAGGTTTATACCTGAGAAAACAGATCTCGGAAATGCCCTTGTTTATATAGTGCAAAAACAACTAAGTGAGATTTATCCTAATATTTATGTTGCACTTCGAATAGTATTAACCATCCCAGTTACTGTTGCTTCGGCTGAAAGAAGTTTCTCGCGTCTCAAACTTATTAAAACATATTTGCGTTCCACCATGTCTCAAGCGAGATTGCAATCATTAGCTATGTTATCAATAGAAAACGATATAACAAATTCATTAGATTATTCTCAATTAATTGAAGAGTTTAGCTCGAAGAAAAGTAGAAAAGCATTGCTGTAATATTCAAGGAGCATCTGAACCAAATATTAAAGCATTAATATTTAGCCTGATAAGTCGATCGCTCACTATTATAAAAATGAAATGTCAACATCTCTTATACATCACATATGAAAAACGTTTGTATACTATGGAAAGTCATTACCTATAATATTATATAAATCTTAGAAATCATTGTCTTATATTTTCGATACAAATCTTGATTCATATTATAATTTATACTTATTTGTATGGTTTATTTATATTTCTTATACAATTTCCATGCGTGATTATTTTGGTTTGGTTTAATTTTTAAGTGCTGGCATAGTTCTGTCTATGCGGGATTCTAATATTGCTGGTATAGTACCGATAATTAAGTCCATATTTTCATATAGTATATAGGCTTAGGGCCTCGCAATTTCTAGATCTGCCTAGGGCCTCGCAACTTCTAGATCCGGCCCTGTGTATATATATATATATATATCACACACACACACATCACCTCACTCCTCCCCTACAAGTTTAGTCTGTCAAGGGGTGAGAGGCCCTAGACGACCTGCGGAGCGGGATTGATGTAGTAGGAATAGGTGCAACCTGCATAGGCGGGCGAATTGAACTCACTTAGATAGGCGTCCACAATGACTAAGAAATAGGTATCATTTATAGGACCTGTATAGTAAACATGGATCCTATGACAAGGTATAGTAGGCCATTCCCACGGATGAAGTGGACTTTTCCTTGGGAGATCTCTGTTCTCCAGGCAGCTTTGACAGGAACGAACCAATGATTCGAGTTCTCCATCTAGACCGGGCCACCAGAAATAAGCTCTCGCCAGCTCTTTTATTTTTGTTGCACCCATGTGTTCAGCGTGAAGTTCCTTCACTAAATTCGACCTGGTTTCATTCGGAATTATCATTTTGGATCGAGAGTCCAGACTGACGTTGATAAAAAGGCTGTAATTCACTCTCAACCTTAGTAGGCCAACCAACTGAACAGTAATGGATGACCCTAGACAGAATAGATTCTGATTTTGTCCACTGCTCTATTTGTACTGCAGATACTGGAGTAGATTCCAAAAACTCCACCAAGTGAACCCATTCTGTAGGTATAGGTACGCATTCATTTGGATTTTCTAAAGGCAACCTACTTAGAGCATCAGCCGTACCTAGAAGTTTGCCTGACCGACAGGCGCGGACTGGCCCCGGCGGCTCACCGGCCCGTGGCCGGTGGGCCCTTTCCGTTGGGGGCCCTAAATTTGTTCGACGTATTACTATATAAGACCTCAGGGGTGTTCACAGGGGTAAAAAAAACTGCCAACACGGCAACGTACGTTGGCGACAAAACGGCATTAAAAATTTTCCACTTTTTTTAATACTAGTAAAATAATTGATATTTAAATTGTTTAGGATTATTAACTTTAATTTATTCGTTGATAAATTATGTCCGTTTAAATAATTTTTTATTTAGATAAATTTATTATAATATATTTATTTTATTTGTTGAAAATTAATTAAATAAATATGTTAAAAGTCGCTATGTTGCCAAACGCATTTCTGAGATTTCTAGTATAACCAATCAGCACTCTAAGACACTATTTTTGGCGCGAAAAATAAAATTAAGTAAATAAAGTAAATATGTTTTAAGCGGTGTTGCATTTGTGCTGGCGCGCCGATTTTTTGCTCTTGGTCTTTATAACGTGAGTAATTTACTGAATTTTTATTTAAGTAATTGTTAATTTTTTATATTTTTAAGCTTTAAACACATAAATATCTTAGGAGCTTAATAAAGGCCAGCAGGGCCCAGCAAGATCAGTCTAGATCCCAAGAACCTGCATACCCAAACCTACAATCCACACCCCCAATAATTTCCTCATATACCTTTTTTCTAAACGCAACGCCTTTGAAAACGTTATTCATTGATATTGTGCGCTATATAAATATATATATATATTATTATTATCAGAGGCGTAACTAAAAGAAGAAAGGCCTGTGGCCTACTGTTGATAATGGGCCCCTCTGTAATAGTTTAAGTAAGTGACAGTTTAGTTTTGGATTGAAAAAAATCTCTTTCTACTTCAACGTTTTCTATGATTTTCATGAGTAACTCATATTGTAATGAACATATATATATATATATATATATATATATATACACAAACTCAGAATGGTTCCCTGAGAACATTATATGTTAAACACAGACCGTGCATGGAACAAGGAACTCTTCTGGGAAAATTAAATCCACTATAGTCCGAATAAGTAATGGTAAATGACAAATACCATAGTTTTTTCTTTTTCATGATTTTAGCCCAACGTGGGCAACGGGTCTCTCGCAAAGAGATCCCATAAATATAGCTTCCCTCACCAGCTATCTGCAAAGCAGACAGGATCCAGCTTTGGGACATGGATCTAGGGTTTAAAGCAAGCCTAGATCCCTACATTCAGAACCTCTATATAAGTAAAAGACTCGTTGCATTCACGTCGGGTTGAATAAATCAAAGAAAAAGGGGGTAACTATTGTATTTTTAGCCCAAAAAAACAAAACTTAAACCTCAACCGGGACATTGAGCGTCCACTTTTCAAGGCACGTAACACGTCCGTTTAGTATACACAAACTCAGAATGGTTCCCTGAGAACATTATATGTTAAACACAGACCGTGCATGGAACAAGGAACTCTTCTGGGAAAATTAAATCCACTATAGTCCGAATAAGTAATGGTAAATGACAAATACCATAGTTTTTTTCTTTTTCATGATTTTAGCCCAACGTGGGCAACGGGTCTCTCGCAAAGAGATCCCATAAATATAGCTTCCCTCACCAGCTATCTGCAAAGCAGACAGGATCCAGCTTTGGGACATGGATCTAGGGTTTAAAGCAAGCCTAGATCCCTACATTCAGAACCTCTATATAAGTAAAAGACTCGTTGCATTCACGTCGGGTTGAATAAATCAAAGAAAAAGGGGGTAACTATTGTATTTTTAGCCAAAAAAAAAAAAAAAACTTAAACCTCAACCGGGACATTGAGCGTCCACTTTTCAAGGCACGTAACACGAGTCTTTTACTTATATAGAGGTTCTGAATGTAGGGATCTAGGCTTGCTTTAAACCCTAGATCCATGTCCCAAAGCTGGATCCTGTCTGCTTTGCAGATAGCTGGTGAGGGAAGCTATATTTATGGGATCTCTTTGCGAGAGACCCGTTGCCCACGTTGGGCTAAAATCATGAAAAAGAAAAAACTATGGTATTTGTCATTTACCATTACTTATTCGGACTATAGTGGATTTAATTTTCCCAGAAGAGTTCCTTGTTCCATGCACGGTCTGTGTTTAACATATATATATATATATATATATATACAGGGTGTCCGCGAATTATCTGTACAATTTTTGGCTGTTATTAAAAGTCAACCATGAAGTGTAGAAATTCCAGTGTTGTCCCATTTTACAGAGAATCTCATTAAGTTTTTTCTGATACCAAGTTTTGACAAGTTTTTTAGAAATTCCAGTGTGTCCGAACATTATCTGTACAATTTCATCTTTTAATAAAATTCTTGATAACATACGTAAAATTCTTAAACAAGATTAATTAGGATCTGTATTTTCAAAAGTTTCTTTTATTAAAGTAACGTTGTTACAAACATTCGATATGTGCACCATTAGTGATTCGCAAAACATCCAATCGATACTCCAAATGTTGCCATGTACGCTGCAGCATATCCACATCAATTCGCTCAATAGCAGCTGTGATTCTTGCTTTTAAATCATCAATGTCTGTCACCCGCGTACATTTCTAAAAAACTTGTCAAAACGTGGTATCAGAAAAAACTTAATGAGATTCTCTGTAAAATGGGACAATACTGGAATTTCTACACTTCATGGTTGACTTTTAATAACAGCCAAAAATTGTACAGATAATTCTCGGACACCCGGTATATAAAATGCAAACCCACAAAGAAAAAGAAAAATGATTCCAAGGCCTTTCGTGTATTCAGAAGTACACCTCGTCATTCCCTGACTGCGTATTAATTAGATTTGATTTTGGTTGAGTTCAAAATTATATTCAAAACTCGCGGGGATTTACAGGTCATGACAAAATTATTAGATTTTTAAAACATCCATAAACACTTTTTTGGGGGCAGAATTTACTGAAGCTTTTTGGGGACCCTCTCAGTGATACCTGGCCGGTGGAAATTTTTGAGCCAGTCCGCGCCTGCTGACCGATGTACTAAGTCAAATTTATAGGCTTGTACAATCAGCGCCCATCGTTCAATCCTACCTGAGGCCATAACTGGAATATTTTTATTAGGTGAAAATAAACCTAAAAGAGGCTTATGGTCAGTAATTAGTTTGAATTCATGACCCCATAGATAGAAATGAAATTTTTTTACTGCAAATACTGTACTAAGGCTAAGGTTTCACGTTCAAGTTGTGCATATCACCTTTCAGTCTCAGTTAGTGTTCTAGAAGCAAAACAGAGAGGCCTATCTACGCCATCAATGTGGTGAGATAACACTGCCCCAATTCCATAAGAACTGCTATCTGCTGAAACTATGAGAGGAAATTTAGATCATAATGCACTAGGAGAGTGGCCTCGGTGCATATTTATGATAGTTAGCTCTTTAGAATTTTCATCTAAACTTTGTTGAGCATAAGCTTGGGACATATCTAGTTTGGTGAAATATTTACCCTCAGCAAGAGAGCTAAATAATTCATCAGGTTTGAGTATAGGATAGCAATCTAGAAGGACTGCTCTATTTGCTGTTAAACGGTAAACCCCACATAACCGCACTGACTTGTCAGATTTTAGTACAGGAACTACCGGGGCAGCTGACTTAGCGTGTGTGACTGGTTCGATAAGTTTATCTTTGAGCAGCCTATCAATTTCTAAATCTACCTTCTCCCGCAGTGCATGTGCAATTGAACGAGCCTTACAAAATTTCGGAGTTACATTCGGGTCTATCTCTATACAGACCTGATGGCCTTTTAAGTTGCCTACTTCAGGCCCCAAAACAGAAGAAAACTCCCTTAACAATGAATCTATGTCAGATGGATATGCGAGTGTATGCACATCTGCCTGACCTTTGGCAAAATTTTGTCAATAGGCATTTTCAAAGCATCAATCCAATCACGGCCTAGTAGAGTAGGCCCCTGGTCATCCACCACTTAAAGAGTTAAGGGATAAGACAAAGTTTTCTTGTTGAGTGTAACTGACTAACTGTGATGGATGCTTCTCCACAAATAGGTATTTGTATGTCCCCACAGTGGCGGTCCTGGCATTTTGGCGCCCTAGGCGAGATCATGCAAAGGTGCCCTTCCTCTGTTAACAGCACACTCCCCCCCCCCGGTGCATAACCTCTACCGCAATTAAACACTGAACACATTGTCTTTAGAACACAAAGCACCTCCTTCATTTAATGTTCTTAGCTTCAAGTTAGAACACGTTGTCTTGAAGCAAAAACTACAAAGAAATCTTGTATGAATAATAATTGAACACTCATTAAAGATTCCCAAATATATTGCAAACAAAATAAATATTCCAAGGTATATTGCACACAAAATAGATAAATAAAAAACACTAATAAATCACACAATGTAGCTTAATAAAGGAATAAGATTGCCAGCTAGGAAATAACTGAATTTTAAATTTGGTTTGGAAGTTTTAGGTCTAGTTGTTTTCCTATTAAAACCTGATCCTTCTAGTCTTCCTTGATGCAAATTCATCAATGATGTCATCATAGAAAATCTGCTCAGAAACCGCATAGTTAATGCTGATGACAGCAAGACCACTGAGGCGGTCTTGTATCATGGTGAATCTCAGGTAAGTCTTGATGAGCTTGAGCTAAGAAAAGCTCCTCTCCGCTCCAGCCACTGTCATTGGAAGGGTGACAGCAACCATGAGGGCGACCCAGAGGTTGGGATAGATCTCTATAAGCTGCTTTTCATGGATAAACGTCAGCAGCTGAAGTGCTGTCATGCTCGTAGATGGCAGTTCAGGCAAATTCTTTAATTCCTGTGCCAACTCTCTACCATCTAGATCAGAATGTCCTTGACAGCTTAAAGTGTTGCTGTGGGTTCCTGATTGCTCTGTCATCTCCTCATTTGACAAGTTTTGGAAGTTTGAGAGCACTCCAAACTTGTCTCTCACTTCTCCCAAGGTCTGCAATCTTTCCTGAAGTGATGAGATAGCACCATCCACCACCACATTGAAAAAGGTTACCTCCAAATTTTTAAGTGCGTCAATGATGGGCTCATCAGAGGACTCATAGGAGACGTGCCTCTTTGTGGACCTCAGCCTCTTTTGCTGGAGAACAGCCTCCACATTCATGTCTTCGCACATGTCCATGGCTAAAGTTTGTGCAGCCACAAAGCATGTTGTTCTGTAAATGCTGAGAGTTGTTTCATTCTTCCTTAGCAGATTGACAGCCACATCCAACTGTTTTGAGGGAGACTGGATTAGTTTGCTGACTTGCTGTATGTGGCTTAGGATGTCATACCACACCACAGTGCAGATTGAAAACCGGTATGACCCTATCTCCTCTGCCAAAGACTGTGCATCAATCTTTACCATAGGGTCAGTGGTTTGACTCCTCACCTCAATGAGTGCCTCTCTTACTGATGCTGCTTGGTACCTTACTGGTTCAATATTCTTCACCCTGCTTTCCCACCTTGTCTCTGACCATGATTTTAAAGTCAAGTTAACATGGTTCTTCAGGATAGCCCATCTTTGTGTAGAAGCCGAGAACAGGGTATAGAGCTTATGCAAGATGCCAACATAGCCAGTGGCATCCGTGGAGCTTTTAGCAGCATCAGCTACCACCAGATTTAATGTATGAGCCCCACATGGCACAAATAGAGCCCGTGGATTCTTTTCCAGCAGCCTGGCTTGGACTCCTTTGTTTTTACCCCTCATGTTGGCTCCGTTGTCATACGACTGTCCTCTGCAGTCGTCAAAGGGAATGTTTAGGTCCTCTAGTCTCTTCAAAATTAGGGACGACAAACTTTGGCCAATGGACTCCTTTGCCTCCAGGAACACCATGAAATGTTCCTTTACTTGGGGTTTATCATCCAGTGAAACAATTCTGATTATCACAGACATTTGTTCTGTATGACTAACATCTGGGGGTGCAATCTAAAATGATAGAAAAGTACTTTGATTGCTTGATCTCCTGCACCATTGTATGAATGATCTTGGTACTGATGGACTCAATCAGTTCGTTTTTAATGTGTTTGCTCAGATAGCTGGTGTGACTTGCTAATCCACTTTCCACCCTGTGAATATGATCTTTCATTACTTGGTCAAATTTTGCCATGAGCTCAACCTCTTTTAAGAAGTTTCCGTTTGATGGCGTGTGCAGTGTTTCTGTGTGTCCCCTCAGTGCCATATTCCTTACTACCAGAGACTGTACTATGGCAACCAACCGCACCAGAACATCTCTCCATCCACCGCTTCCTCTCAGCCTCAAGGAGTGCCATCTCTTTTTTGTCAATGGTTTCCCTTTAATAATCCGCACCTCCATTTCTTTCCATGTTGTCAAATGTTTTAAGTGTTCTGGCGTGTTTTCATGAGAATTGAGCAAGGTGGTTCCATTCTTCCAGTCGTTAAGTCCTCCCTTTATTAAAGAAAAGTCTTTTGTCGAGAACAGCTTGCAGCAGAAGCAGAAGAGGCTGTTGTTTTTCCGTGAATACATCAGCCAACTTCTCTTCATTTTCTCTCTGTTTACCAAGATTCTATTGAAGTATTGGTGGTGGCATTTTCTTCCATCCTCTCACCTACGAAAGATGAAGTCAGGTGTTACCTGGTATGGTCCTTGCCTAACAAATTCTGTCCTCATCTTATCATTCAGGACAGAAGGCCATCAGCAGGATTAATTGGTTCTGCATCTGTCTGGATGGGCGGAATCGATGTGCCTTGATCAGCAGGTTCAGCACAGAAGGATCCTTTAGGTGCATCTGAAAGGATATAGAGCAGATGAGAATCAATTTATTTATTTACAGTATGTTTATCATGAGTCAAACATAATTATTCTCATGTTTATGATTAGTACAACTTCACCTAGATTTGTGTCCTCGGGTTTTAGTATTAACTATTATATCATTTGAAATATAAACACGTCCCTTTGTAACTCTGTTATGGTTTTTCCCCAATTCATTTATTTACATTATGCTTATGATAGGTTAAACATGATTCATATGATGATTGTGTCATTTTGTACAAGCTAACCAACTTAGCCCTCCTTGTTATCAGACAAGAGGACATATAGTAATTTAATACCGGTAATGTGATACTAATATCTATGCTACCGTCTTGTACATACCTAAAGAAAGTGGCAGGGTAGAGAGTGTGGTTGGTGTACCTTCATCTGAGGAAACTGGCGCAGCAGAAGTAGAGGGTGGAAGTAGATGGCCCTTCATCCACAGACATCGCAGTTTTAGCAGAGGAAGGTCCTCCAAGATATTTTAGAAGTGCATCTGAAACGATATAAATAAATGTCATCATGTTAAGCAAACATGATGACACAGTTGCTTCTGTCATTGTAAATAACTTATTACTGCTACATGCCATTTATTTTATTTGGGGTTTATATTTATTTATTGTGTATTTTCCAGATTATTGTCACATTTTTGTTAAAGAAAAGTATAATTCAATGAAAAATTAAATCATTCGAATATTTATATAACCTTGGGAATTCTGGAGAAATTTTGTTGGGTGTTCTTGGGATAATTAAAAATGTAGACTGGTCACACTGATAAGTACATGTTAATAACAGCAGAAATCTAGTTAATCCCAATACTAAAACTAAACGCCTATAAACTTTACACCTAGCCATAAAGGGTAGGTTATGGTGAGGGTGAGGGTTTTAAACTAAAAACCCAAACTCTGACAACACAAACATGAAGCATACAAATTTTAGAAGTAATTTCAGCAAAAAAAAAAAAATTATGATTTTTGCCTAAAATAGCGGATTGCCCACTTAAAGTAACAAACTTATCTTGATTTTACAGTTTAAAAAAGTAACGTTAGGTATAAAAATGGAACTTAAATAAAATGTTCATGACATACTTGTACTTTTCGATCGCATCTCCTTTTCCTCTTTTCTTCTCTTTCTTCCCTGTGCACCTGACGGCTTTGTCCTCTTCAACATGATGCTCGGCCAGACACGACTCACTGTAAACTAGAACACATAGGAAATTGTGGAGTGGAGAAAAATCCGTCGCTAGCTACACTCTAATTTACTCTGCTTGATTTGAATAATTATAAACAGTTTTAAATTATACCCATTTCATTGCTCGTTTATTTTAATGAAATAACTTTTAATTTAGTTTTATAAATTGATTTTTACAAGCAAAATCGATACCTATCACCAAAAAACGGGCGTGCTATGTCGCCCCCGCCACCAATTGGCGCCCAAGGCGGCCGCCTATATCGCCTATGCCCAGGACCGCCACTGTGTCTCCATATTTTTTTAGTATTGTTTTAGATGCATGTAGTTTAGGTGCGTTTTTGAAAGTTTTGTAAAAAACTGTTTTGGACATGACAGTTCGAGCAGCACCTGTATCTAGTTCTAGAGGAACTGTAATTCCATTTAGGCCTACCTCTACAATATATGAACCTGTATTATCACCACTTTGCTGCTCATAAAATAGGTACTCCACTACAATGTTCGAAGTATTTCCCTTTTTGAGGATTTACACTAGAAATGTTATAATTAGCATTTTCACCCCTTGTTTTCTTTGAAAAACAAACTTTAGCTATGTGGCCTATTTTACTACAGTTTCGGCAAACTTCTTCTTTAAAAGGACAGTCCTTCTTCCAGTGGTGTTTTCCACACCCAGTACATGGCTTGGAAGGCTTTTCCTCCTGTTTAGCATTTGAATTAGTAGGTTTAGTCGTATTTGCCGCGTTCCTTTAATTTGTTTGTCTAGTAGGCTCATTAGGTCTGCCAGGCCTAGAAGATTTAAAGCTATTTACATGTTGGGCTTTACTACTGTGACTGCCAAAAGCTCTAACATCTTTAGCAGCTGCTTCCCTAGCCGCAGCTATTTCTACAGCCTGACTAAAAGTTAGGTCCTGTATAGCTAATAGGGCTCTCTGGGTAGACTCCTCTTTGAGACCTATTACAAACCTATCTCTTAGCATTTCATCTAATTTGTTCCCAAATTTACAAGTACGGCTATGGGCTTTTATTCCTGCAACAAACTCTGCAATGCTTTCATTCACAGTTTGATGCCTCGAATAAAATTTGAGGCGTTCATAGATGAGAACTACTCGGGGTTTGTAGCGATTGGTTAGGGCCTGTACCAATTCACTATAGGTGCAAGTTTCCGGTGCTTTAGGAGCAACTAGGTCCATAACTAAACCAAACGTTTTAGGGCCTATTATAGTTAAAAAGGTAGGTACTTTCTTGGCATCAGGAACGGAATTTGCCTCGAAAAACAACCTCACCCTAGTGGCATAAACTTCGAAGTCCTCCCCAGAGTCTTCGTTGGGGCTTATATGGCCAATCGCCGACATGCTAGAACAAAACCGATTTAGACCAAATAACGTGAAGTAGGTTAGATTTGGTTTAAATTTGATCTATTTACTCCCAGTTAGGGCTGAATAGTAAATTAAATTAGAGTTAGGGCTGAGTAGGAATTAGTATTAGAGATAGGGCTGAGTTGGAATTAGTATTAGAGGTAGGCCGGCGGGCAAGGGCGCCGGAATTGGGGGGGCAGGGTGGGCGCTCGCCCTCCCAAAAGTTGTTAAGGGTAAGGTGTACGCCCCTACACCATACATACGCCCCCCATGAGATGTGGGAATTGTATTGTTTTTACAGATGAATTATGAAAACTGATGAGTGGGTAGTTGGGAGGTAACGAAAATGGTTCACTGAGTAGGTAGGTAGTTAATCTAACAATTATTAAATTCCTTTTATGTCAATAACTGGGTGGATGAAACCAATTGGTTGCTCACCAGAGTTATTCTCCACACTAGTATTTATATACTGTGTGACAAGAGCGTGCTCGGTAATAGATATACATTACCGATCAACCAACCGAAGAAAAAACTAAGAGGACGCTGGTGGAAAAAGCCACGCGAAAAGGAGAACAAAGGAGAACGAAAACGAGGAACGGGGCGACAAGACGGAACGAGAGAAGGGAGAAGAACAGACTCCGAAAAAAGATCCCCACCAGCAAGTACGCTCTCGACAATTATACAGGAAGGAGAAAAGAGACTCTCTAATAACTAGCAGTAAGTGACTAATTGTGTTTTAACCCAGTTAGAAGTAAACTCATTAAATTAAGCTGGGTCAGACAACTTCACAAAGGTGAAGGTAGATTGCCCTAACCTAATTTGGTGAGGAATCCTACTGTGGACCTCAATTTATCTGCCCGCTCTGGACCATTTCCGGAATCTCTAGGCTGACCCTTACAAGGCTAGACTTAATCTACTCTATAGTTAGACTGGAGATATTAGGGGTGGGTTAATTGGGGACCAATTCATACAGAGCATTTTTCACATTGGTGGTCCGTGTGTGGGGAATTTACAAACCTTAACCTTACTTAACAAAAATTGCAGAATTAGGCTAAATGGTCTAGCCTAACCTAACCTAATCAAGCCTAATTAGGTCTACAACCTAGGGCCTAACTAGGAAACATTTACATTTAAGGAGTCTCATTCTCTTATAAGCTTAGACCTGAGTGACACATAAGTACTTGGGGGGGATTAAACCAAATTTAAAACTTGACTGTTTTGTCTGTGCTCTCTCTTCTCTGGTAATTTCTTCTTGTCCTCTATTTCATTACGATCCCCAGTTAAACAATTTTGACTTAACATGGACAGTGCGGAATTGAAAAAGTTAAAAAAGAAAAGGGGGGAAAGTTGGGTGCTGTTACAAAGGCCGTGAACACTTTTAACAATATTACACAACCAGGTAAGGAAGTTTAGAGTGTGTAATTCTTAAATTGGAAAAAAAAGAGGAAATAATAGCCATTGATGAGAGTATTTCAGAGTTAGTTGAATCCGAAATGGCTGAAGAACAATTGATAGACCTTTACGCTGATAATGATGTTCAGGTAATCTCAATTGAACAGCAAATAAGGAGACTACAGTCTCGTTTGACTGACTTAACACCACATAAACCTACTTCTGATTTTAATCAAAGAGAGCTAACTTTCAACCAAATTTAAGTGGCATGCAAATCCTGAGTCACAAGAATTTAGGGCTACGTTACCCACTTTGCTAGTACCAACATTTGAAGGGGACACGGTACAATTCCCATCTTTCATTGAAAAATTTGAGAGTTTAATAGGTAATAAACCTTATATTTCAACTGTTGATAAGTTTAGCTACTTAACTAGTTTCCTTAAAGGCCCAGCCTATAACCTGATAGCCTATTTACCAGCCGTAGGGAATTCATATGAAGTAGCTATTGATCTCTTAAAACGTAATTACATTAATAAAGATGAGATTGTTATGAATTATCTCAACAAATTTTGATTTTGCACCCATAAAAGATAACCATAGTGATATGGAAAATTTTATTACAAAATTAGAAGCTATTATAGGACAACTAGTTAGCAATGAGATAGATATTAAAGCTTCATCTTGGATTATACAAGGCATAGTTCTTAGGTGCCTTCCTTTGAGGGTTAAAGATGTTTTAGTTCTAAAGACGGGAGAAAATTATCCTAATCTTGAAATATCAGAAAACACTTTCCAATATCCTAACTAATTACAAATTGAGAATATTCCAACACAAAATAAGACCCAGACTATGGATAAACCAAAGACTGTCCCAGAGACCAACTAGCTACAGCCAAACAGACAAAACTTGATACTGTAGAATCAAATGTGACCAACTGTAATACACGAACACCTACATTACAGAACTTTAATGTAACTGCTGCCTCAACTTACACACTATATTGCAAATTTTGTGCAAGTGATGAACACAGTAGTACTGGGTGTGACAAATATTCAGACTTTAACTCAAGAGCTAAAAGATGTGAACAGTTGAACCTATGTAAAAAGTGTACTGGCCAGGGACATTATAAGAAAGACTGTAAATCTAGGTTAAGATTCAAGTGTAAGTTTTGTAAAAGTTTACGACATGTCTCATCAATGTGTGATTCACCAAAGTGTCCAAACAATAGTACTCAAACTCAAAAGATACCTCCACCAAACAAAGGTAATCAAGAAAATGCCACTTTCATGGGACATTCTGTTTGTTCAAACAACGTAACAAGAAACACTGAGATTCTTTTACCAACTATTACTTTGGACTTAGTGAATAGTGAGGGTAGCACCACTCCAGTGAGATGTCTTATAGACTGTTGTTCTCAACAAACATTTGTTTCGCAAAATGTAGTTAATAAATTGGGTTTGACACCAAACCCGAATGAACAAAAACTCAATATTGCATCCTTTGTTAAGGATAACTCGGACAAAAATAGCTATAAGACAATTGACCTGGAACTACATTTAGAAAATAAATTAGAGAAAATTGAAGCAGTTATTATTTCTAAAGTAGGACAAAACAAACTGGTTATACCCAAACTAGAACAAACCATAAATCATTTGGGAAAACACTACAAAATAGCTGATAGACATATCACAAACAACACAGTAGCTAACATTGAAATGTTAATGGGGGCAGATTATATTAATCTTATTCATAAGGGCATAGTAAAGATAGGTAATGGTATAGCTTATCACTATATCAGGGATAGCCCCTTTGGGTGACCTATCCAAATACAACCTAGACCTAAACCAAAATAGTTCATGACTAACAAATACTATGTGCCTCAACTCAGTCCTACATAACACCTGTAAGAATAGCAACACTTTGAATAATATTATATCAACTGAGAACATTAATTCATCACTATCAAATGAAACTCTGGATGAGGCAATTCAAACTTTATGGTTGCTAGAATCTGTGGGTATACATGACACAAATCAAACTTCAGAAGATCAGTTAATGGTAGAAAGATTTGAAGACACCATTCAGTGCAAAGACAATAGTTATTTTGTTGAGTTACCTTGGAAAATAAATTGTCCAACTTTAAGAGATAATCTCAAAGTAGCTAAAGGACATTTATATAAAGTAATGAAAAAACTCAAACAAGATAATATAATTAATGTACAGTGATGTCTTCAAAGAACAGCTACAGAAAGGCTTCATTGAAGAAGTAACAAATAACCCTTTTAAAAAAGATGGTTGTCATTATTTAACCCACAGGGGGGTTTATCGACAAGATGCCCCAACAACAAAACTCAGAGTAGTATATAACTGTAGCCTCAAAGACAGTGATAAACACAGTTTGAATGATTGCCTGATTGAGGGTCCTAATCTCATTTCTGACCTTGTGAAGATCTTACTGAGGTTCAGGTTAGATAAATATGCCGTACAAAGTGACATTTCAAAGGCATTTTTGAGAATAAATCTTAAAAATGAATATGATAAGAACCAACTTAGGTTCTTATGGTTCAAGGATCCATTTGATTTGAATAAAGGGTTCATAACCTATAGATTTAATGTTGTGTTGTTTGGAGCCAATTGCTCACCTAGCCTATTAGCATTGACAATTAGACATCATTTGAACCAGTTTAATAACTCTTTAACATTGAACTCAAGGAACATTTTTACGTAGACAATCTAATAGGCTCAACAACAACAAAATCTGAATTATCTGAAGTCTATGAACACTCTCAGAACATTATGCAAAAGGTAACTTTGAACTTAGAGAGTGGATTTCAAATGATGAGGATTTAAACAAAAGGATTTTAAAGGATAATAATGGTCTTACTGAGCCATCAGACAGAGTTAAAACTTTAGGTATGAACTGGTATTTGGATGCAACTTCTAACAGTCATGATTCAATCTGACTAAAGGTTTTAAACTTGATGAGTGTAGAAAATCTAAAGAGGAAGAACCATTGTTGTCCCAAGGCGATATGATGACTAAGCTGATTGATGCAGCATTGCTTGTATATATTAAGTTAAGGTGTATATATATCCATCTCATAATTGTAAGGTTAGTGAAAAATTAACTTAATTTAGAGCTAGCATTTTTAGCTCTTGTGGCATCATTGTTTGGACACTGTTGGCATCATTTTGGGCGCTGCGCGTCTTTCTACTCGTTTGTGGGATGTCGTACGTACAGGGTGTGGTCTGATAGAGAGCTCTCTTGCAATTCAGTTTGGTTGTTTAGATACAGATTGTTGCATCGTGCAATAGTCCAGGTTGCGTTGTTGTTGCAAGGTTGAGAAAGAAGACCATAAATAGTACCCCTTTTGTTTTTATATTAAATTCATGTAACTAAGGTCTAAGGTAGGCCCGCATCGAGTCAGCAACCCTGAGGTAGGACCTAATAGGATCTCAAATCCGTAGTTTTAATTTAGCTTAACTTGGGCTTAGGTAGAACTGGCCCTTTAGAATTTGGCCGTTCACGGCTCAGCTGGGATTTGAACCCAACAAATAAATAAAATAACATGGTCCTTCAGAACCGGATTCTACCCCAAGACTGAGTCAGTGACTATTTTTCGGCAAAGTTCTGATTGTGCAAATTGTAGCCCAAGTTAGGCCTAGACGGGTTGAGTATTATTGAGTTAAGGTCCCAGGGTAAAAGTTTGGTCGCCCAATTGCGAAACTTGGCCAGTCGTCTGTCGTTGTTTTTGGCCTACATTTTACCGGTTTGGTTAATTTTGGGTTATTATTGAATTAAGGTCCCAGGGTAGAAAGTTTGGTCGCCCAATTGCGAAACTTGGCCAGTCGTCTGTCGTTGTTTTTGGCCTACATTTTACCGGTTTGGTTAATTTTGGGTTATTATTGAATTAAGGTCCTGGGGTGGAAAATTTGGTATTCCATACTGGTGTTTGGTTAGTACCCCACCCAGCAATTCAGTTTATTTGAAAGTAAAATTTGCGTTTGATCAGTTTGGTTAAGTATTTCTGCCAATTCAGCTCATTTGGCATTGAGCCCAATTGTTGTTTGCATTGAAGATGAGTGCATCTGAATTGAACAAATTTATAAAAAGGAGAAGCGCCTACAAAGGTCTAATTACAAAGGTCATTGCCACTATAGATTCTGCCATAGAGCAAGAGGATTTACGCTTAGTGACTGCGCAGCTTTCCATATTAGAAACTAAAAAGGTTGCTCTAAGTGAGTTAAATGTTAAAATTGAGGCTCTTATAGAAGAGGATGAAATAGAAAATAACATAATTTACTTTGAAGAGATTATTGATGATATAATTAAAGTAGGCCTCCGAGCAAAAGAGTTTAGCAGCTCAGTACAGTTAGAGACCAGGTCTAATAATGAAACACAACACTCAACAAATGATGTTTGTGAAGTTAAGGTTAACAGATCTGTAGTTCAATTACCGAGGCTTGTACTCAAACCATTTTCTGGGAGTATTCAGGAATGGCAAGGATGGGCAGACAGTTTTCAATCAGCAGTTCATCCTAGTCAAGTGTTAAGTGCCGTGGAGAAGTTTAATTATTTGCAGTCCCTCTTGGAAGGGGAGGCAGCAAAGACTATAGCAGGATTAGCATTAACAGAGGCTAATTATAATGTGGCTTGGGATATATTAAAGAAACGGTTTGGTAAGCCAGAGATCTTAATTAAAAGCCACCTCCGTGCACTTTTAGCTATACCTCCTGTTAATAATCCTAATAGTGTCAAGGAGTTACGGCAGTTATATGATGAATTTGAAATTAGAACTAGGTCCCTGGATAACTTGGGTGTAGGAATGGAAAGGTATGGTATAATGTTGGTTCCTACACTGGAGTCTAAATTGCCTAGCTCAATTTTGCTTGAAGTAAGTAGGGGACACTACAGAACATGTGTACATCCCCATTCAGCAGATGTTAAGTCTTTTAGGCACAGAATTAGCAAGACGAGAGAGAATTGAGTTTGCACAGTGGGATGGTAAACAAGGGGACAAAGGCAGGCACAGCACCAAAGTTTCCACAAAAAGGAATAACCCAGGTACAGTGTCAGCTCTACATGCATCCTCTGAGAATAAATTAAAGGGAATCAAGGAATGCATATTTTGTGAAGGCAACCACAAGTCATATAAATGTGAGGTAGCTGAGGCATTACCCTTTGAGGAGAGAAAGGACAGGGTAACTAAGTCCACAGCATGTTTTAAATGTTTTTTGAAAGGTCACAGAGCAAGGTTTTGTAAGTTTAAAATTTTGTGCAAAAAATGTCATGGTAGGCATCAGCCATTATTGTGTGAACACACTCCTAGTAGGCCTACCCCAGAAGTAGAGACATCAGTGGCACATGCCACTGCTATGCAAGGGAGTAAAAGTAAAGGGGGATTATTGCAAACAACTGCAGCCTTATTAATTGGGAATGAGAGAGAAGCTACTGTAAGAGTGTTGTTTGATAGTGGTAGCCAGTGTAGTTTTATTAAGACTAGAATTTCCAGAAAATTGAAGTTTAAAGAACTTAAGAGGGAAAATTTAAGAATTTCTGGGTTTGGCGGTTCCGTTCAAAACCGAACCAAATTTAAGAAGGTAGAAGTTCTGGTTAAAGGGTTGTTACCGCAAAGTCCCACTATCAAGGTCCAAGCTGTAGAGATTGAGGAACTTTGTGCTCCAGTCACTACTTGTTTAGATATGGCATGTGTCCAAGAATTGCAAGTTAATGGAATTAATTTGGGCAATAATAAGTTTGAAGGAACAGAAGATATTAGCCTTTTGATTGGAGCTGACTATTATTGGGACTTCATCACTGGTAATATTGTCCGCACATCTCGAGGCCCGGTAGCTATTGAAAGTAAGCTAGGCTGGATGCTACATGGTAGTTATTGCAATGAAATGGAAGTTAATGCTCTTTTTGTTAAGATTGAGGAGAACAGCCATGGTCTGGAAAGGCATTTGAAAGCGTTTTGGGAACTTGAATCTATTGGCATAAAGGACAAACAGGCAAGTACAGTGAACAATGATGTTTTAGAGCAATTTGAAAAAGGGATTGGGTTTAGAGATGGTTGCTATGAAGTTGGCCTACCATGGAAGGATTCTTGCAAACCCGGTTCAAACCTTCAGCTAGCTAATCGGAGGTTGGAGACTTCATTGTACAGGCTAAGAAAAAATGAGGAGTTGTTAATTGAATACAATGAGGCCATCCTAAGTTATGTAAGGGAGGGCTATGCTGAAAGGGTGCAAGGTGAGCTGGTGAGCCAGGAGGCACATTATCTGCCACACCATGCAGTGGTACGGCGAGACAAAACTACCACCAAACTGAGGGTAGTTTTTGATGGCTCAGCCAAGGACAAAGGTGGTGTGTCCTTGAATGACTGTGTGGATGCTGGGCCAAATTTAAATGCAGATTTATTTTCCTTGTTACTGAGATTCAGGTTTGGTAGAGTAGCATTGACTGCAGATGTGAAGCAAGCCTTTTTGCGGATAAAGTTAAAACCAGAGGACAGAGATGCAGTAAGGTATCTGTGGGTGGATACGAAAGACTTGTTGGAAAATGAACCTAAGGTTCAAGCATATAGAATGAAGTCAGTGTTGTTTGGCCTCAGCTCTAGTCCATTTCTGTTGGCAGCTACTATGCAGTACCATTTTAAGAAATATTCTGAAGTCTATCCTAACACTATTGAACACAAAAGGAAAAATTTTTATGTTGATGATTTGCTGTGTTCCGTGGATAATACAGAAATGGCTAAACAGATATTCATGGAGGCTAGAGCTATAATGAGGGAGGCTGGCATGGAGCTTAGAAAATGGCAGACCAATCATTCGCAATTACAAGAGTTTATGAGTCATTCCTGTGTAGTACCTGATGCAGCAGAAAGTATTGAGGATTCTGGTATTAAGGAGTTGTGGGCAATAGATGCAAAGGTGCTAGGCATTGTTTGGCAGCAAGATGATGATTTGTTTACCGTCAATGGGAAATCTTTAGTAGAGCTGGCTGAGAATGAGACAAGGTGGACAAAACGTACAGCTCTTAGTTTGGCTTCAAAGGTCTTTGATCCTCTTGGATTCCTGGCTCCATTTGTGATAAAGTCAAAAATTTGGTTTCAGAGCCTCTGGGAAATTGGACTTGGTTGGGACCAAGAGTTACTGATCATATGGTGGTAAGGTGGAAATATTGGTTCAAAGAATTGGCACATCTTGGAGACATTGAAATCCCAAGATGGTACTTTGGAGAGTTGAACAATAGTCCAGACAATTTGGAGCTGCACATCCTTTGTGATGCAAGTAAGGAAGCCTATGCAACTTGTATTTATATAAGAGGCGCATTGCAAGAGGAAGTAAGTTGCAGGTTGGTTGCTGCAAAGAGCAGAGTAGCACCTTTGAAAAGGCTTTCTGTTCCAAGGTTGGAATTGATGGGTGCAGTTATTGCTAGTCGGCTTGCAGTTATAGTGCAAAAGTCTTTGGCCCTCTCTGAAATTCCAAGCTATTATTGGACAGACTCCACTATAGTTTGGCACTGGTTAAGAAGCCAGGCAAGGAAATGGAAACCATTTATTGCCAATAGGGTGGAGGAAATTCAAGCGCACACAGATCCCAAGCAATGGAAGCATTGTCCAGGCACCCAAAACCCCGCTGATTTACCAGTCAAGTTTGTGGTGGAATGGGCCGGAGTGGCTAAAACTTGGAAGTGAAAACTGGCCTTCTAATCAGCCTATTGTAGGAGAATGCCAGGCTGAAGAAGCATGCAGAGATGGGCACGATCTTGATCTTCAAGATCAGATCGTGATCTTGAAGATCAAGATCGTGATCTGATCTTGATCTTGAAGATCACTTTTATTATGGTGATCTTGATCTTGATCTAAGATCACTTTATTTCTTGTGATCTTGATCTTGAAGATCACTTTAGACTTCAAGATCACTTTTAATTTCAGATTCTTAAATATGCCGCTATGCGAATGTCATTTGTTTTTTGTCCAAGCGACATCTGGTGGCAACTTTGTTCAACACCGACTGTTTATGTTTTCTGTTAGTTGGGTGACTTGCGTCATGCGTGGGCTCATGGAAGGTGTAGTTGCTGTGGAATTTAGGCTCGTAAAAAGTGTAATTTACTGTGCAATTATGTTAAAAGTGTTCTATTAATATATTATTATATATAGGCATAAAATATAGCCTATAGGTCCGTATTCATAATAAATTAATTCTAAACATATTTTATTTACAGATTGAATTTTTTAATAATGAGTGCAATTTTACAACTTCAACAGGCTCCCAAGGGAACCAAATATTCTAGGTTGTCACCAGAACAGTATTCAATATATTTAGATAACAATGTTGGTAATAAGGATCAATCTGTGCTATTGAACGGAAAATATTTTCAAATTGTCGAAAAAACTGGAAACAGTATCAAAGTTATTTGTAGGCAGTGTACAAAGAAAACTACAATTCTGTCTGCTGGCCTCGACTCAACAAGCAATCTTCTGAGGCACCTCAGGGTTAGTACTACTTAGTAACTAAGTAGTAAGTAGCAACATTAACATAATGGTTCAAGTCATATTTTAAGTGACTGGTGCCATACAAGACTAATGCTACATTTACATAGACGTCCATTTGAATATATTGTGCACTTCAGATATTAATAGATTATGGACTAGTAACTACATTAAAAACTGCCGATATCCAACTATAATAAAACGCCAGGTGTATCTGTCTTTCTCTCTGTCTGATCCATGTCTGTAATTTCTCCTATTTAGTTACTGAAGGACGAAATTCGGCTTTCAATTTAACATAGGATAAAAATGCACTGATCATGGTGAAAATAATTTTAGTTAAAGATAACAAAATTTTAGAATCTTGTTAAGTATTAATTTCAACTAGAAGTTTGATACTCTGATAAATATTATACAGGGTGTTCAAGAAGTCTCTCCGCATGATAATAATTTATTTTCTTGTGCAGAAACTACATTCGGATCTTTTGGGTGAATATGAATCGGAGAAGAAATCTCGCAAGCGTCTAGCTAAAGAAGAAGATGCCAGCGGCAGCAATGCTGGCCCTGCCAAAATTGCCAAGCAGTCAACACTAAGCATGTTCCACATTTCCAAGCAAAAACCAGGACCACCAATATGCAAGGATATCCTTGAAAAGAAGATTCTCTCGCTTGTGGCTAATGGGCTCCTACCATTGAGCCTAGTTGAACTACATGAATTTAAGGATCTTCTTTCATGTTAGTATAACTCAAATATTTTGCTATTTTTTCCATAGCTAATATCTGATTAAAATAATTAATCATATTATTTGTATGAACATTAGACTATCGCTAGCCTAGCTAAATATTTTGATATTTTTTCCATAGCTAATCTATTGTATTTGTTTTAATTTTTAAATATTTTTTTCAGACGTCAACCCGGCTGTTCAGGTGCCATCTAGACGCACCCTGGCTAGATCTCTTGCAACAACAACCAGTACAATGAAGGAAGACATACAAGCAAAACTGGCAGCAGTTGACCATGTGTGTGTTACATGCGACATATGGTCAACTAATCACCGCAGTTTCATGGGAGTCACTGCGCATTGGGTATGCTATTGATTTAGTGTATTATTTTATATAATTGATAAATTGACCATTGGTGATAGACTGATAGTCTGATAGACTTATAGTATAATCTTTTCAATTATTCGACATGTGTTCCTCATTCATTAATTTGGTGAGTCTTCATTTTGCTGTGATTCACAGTAATTTCACACTAATTCACTGATTCTGTCATCTGTCATTGTGTCTGATTCACAGCAAAATGTGGAAGAGTCCATATTCACAGGCTGTGAATATGGACTCTTCCACATTTTGCTCTTATGGGATGGGTCACTGATGTTGGTGGTATGGTAGGCGACTCATCGCTGAATTGCCTCCTTTATATCACATAGTTCTTCTCTTCAATGTTTGGTGGCGCAGTTTAGCTGGTGCGTGTCTAACCAATATTATTAATTAAGCTTAAAAAAATGTTCATACAAACATTGATTTTATATTCTTACATTACAGATCAATGATGACTTGTCGCGAGGATCAGCTGCACTGGCATGCCGAAGATTTCGTGGAACACATAGCTTTGATAAAATTGCTGGAATATTGGACAGGATCAACTCGGAGCATGGTTTATCTTATAGAAAAGTTGTATCTACAGTCACCGACAATGCATCGAACATGGTGAAATGCTTTAAAGAGTTCGGTGTTCGTGTTCAGAATCGTACTGACGACATTGATGAAGATGATGCAGATGAAGATGATGATGAAAAAGATTCAGATGAAGAGGTTATCATCAGCAACTTTCCTGAACATTCAGGAGAGCATGGAGAGGAGTCAGTGAAACTATCATCCCATATTCGATGTGCCTCCCACACATTGAACTTGGTAGCAACAACTGATGCAGATAAAGGACTGAATTCACCTGGACTAAAGAAGATACAGCATTCTGCAATGGGAAAATGTTCGGCGCTGTGGAATGCTGCTGGTAAACCCAAGTCAGCAGAAAAAATACAGGAAATAACTGGCGTCCAATTTAGGTACCCATGCGTCACCCGATGGAACTCAATGTACGATTCATTAAGCCAAATATAAACATAAGAACGACGTGAATGTAGCTCTTGAAGAACTGAATCTACCCATCCTCAAAGACAATGAATTGGAATTTATTTCAGAATATTTGTCTGTTCTAAAACCAATTGCAGCAGCCCTCAACAAATTACAGGCAGAGAAAGAATGCTACTACGGTTGTCTTCTTCCAACAGTCCTAGTGACTCAAGATGCCCTCGCAAGATTGGAGCCTATCCAACCAAACGACCTGCGCTTGAGACACTGCATGCCATTACTGGCAGCAGTCGTCTCTGCTTCAATGCCAGATTGGTCATTTTTGTCGTTGAGCCCCGAGGTAACTGATGCCGTTTTGGCCTCAGTATCTCATCCGTATTTCAAACTTAGATGATATCATTGTTGCAAGGGCCTAATTTCGGCGATCATGAAGCAATCAAGTCTCAAGTAAAAGACAAGCTGCAAATGGCTGTAAGAAATTGTAATTCTGACAGCAGTGGTAATCGTTCGGTGAACTCAGACTCATCATCTGAAGACGATTTCTTCAGAACTATGGACGGCTCATTCTCTGCTCCTAACAACAAGGAAGACTTGGAAGTCCTCAATTATTTGCAGGACACCAGTAAGGCACTCGACTCTTTAGATAGGTATCCTGCTATAAGAAGATCTTCAAGAGGTATAACACCACGCTACCTTCCTCTGCACCAGTGGAACGGTTGTTTTCGTTTGCTGGCATGGTTCATAGCCCCAAACGAAGTCGTCTCTCGGATGGTAACTTTGAACAATTGGTTTTGCTGAAAGCAAATGTTTACAGCGGTTGAACATTAAATTAACACTCTTAACTTGCGGTTTTTACCCTTATATTGTTAGTAATTGCGTACTGCAGTAAAACTGTAAAATTAAATTCTATGTAAAAAATGTTTACTTATATATGCTGACCATTCATGATATGGGTTATGGACCTGGTGAAATGAGAATTGAGAAAAATAGAACTAAAAACTATATGTAGGTCATTTAATAGTTTTTTCTTTGCTGATAAGTTATGATAATACTAAGTTTTAAGTTACCACCTGAAAAACTGAAAGGGGAATCGTCAATCCCCGTGGTTTAGATCAGGTGACATGGGTAGGATGCGATGCTTGTATTGCCTCAGCCTTCAGGGGAGTATTAGGAGTGATACTTTTCAGGAGTGATTAACAAAATAATTTGTTTTTGTTTACTCTACAAGAGTACAACTTTTTTCAATTCATATAAAAGTGATCTTAAAAAGTGATCTTGAAAAGTGATCTTCAAGATCACGATCTTGATCTGGATCTTCAAGATCACATTTTTCTGGTGATCTGATCTTGATCTTCAAGATCACCAAAGTTGGTGATCTTGCCCATCTCTGGAAGCATGGGTGAGTGAGGTGAGAAAATGCGCTGTGAACAGTTGTCAAGTTATGCAGCAGGACCCCATATTGAGGCTTGAGGACATTAGCAGTCTGAAAAGATTGTTAAGAGTGACAGCATGGGTATATAGATTTACCAACAACATTAAGGGAGAAACAAGAAGGGAAGGAATTCTGAACAGTAATGAGATTCAGCAAGCCAGGAAATACTGGGTGGTATATATGCAGAAGGAAAAATTTGGTGGAGAGAGAGAATTGCTCACCAGCCATCCATTACAGGTTCTACCAACACATTCTGCGCTCAAGGGTTTGGATGTGTTTTGGGATCAGGATTTTTGAGAGTAGGAGGTAGACTACAGTTTTCTGGGCTTCCAGAGGAGAAAAGACATCCAATTTTGCTACCTTCTGGGGGGCACTTTGTGGGCCTTTTGATCCTGGATACTCATCATAAGCTGTTACATGCTGGAGTTAGAGAAGTGATAATAGAGATTAGACAACAATTTTGGATTCCCAAAATTAGACAAGTAGTAAAAAAGGTCTTGCATAAATGTGTGGTTTGCAAGCGTTGGAGTGCAAAGCCTTATTATGAAAAGGTGGCTCCACTTCCAAGAGAAACGGTGTGTCTATACTGCCCATTTGATGTAGTGGGAGTAGACTTTGCAGGCCAGTCTATGTGTATGAGCGAGGGGAGTCTAACAAAGGTTATATATGTCTTTTCACCTGTGCTACCACCAGAGCAATCCATTTGGAGTTGGTAAGCAACTTAAGTAGTGATGTATTTCTTTTGACCTTAAAAGGTTTGTGAACAGAAGGGGTTTCCCAAATAAAATCATATCGGATAATGCAAAAACCTTCAAAAAGGCTGCAAAGGAACTCCAAGAAATTTGGTCCTTGCTAAAAGAGGAAGGATTCCAATCCTACTTTTCACACCAAGGGGTACAGTGGGAGTTTATTGTTGAGAGAGTACCATGGTGGGGAGGATTTTGGGAAAGGCTAGTGAGAAGTGTAAAGTGTCCATTAAAGAAACTTTTAGCTAATGCTCATTTGAGCAAAGAAGAATTCTGCACTGTTCTATGTGAAGTAGAAGCAATGGTGAACAGTAGGCCTATCACTTTTGTTTATAACAGTATGCAGGATGCAGAGCCATTGACACCAAATCATTTTCTTTGTGGTAAACGATTAACATCAAGCCCCAGTGTACCAGAAGACTTGCAGCCTATCCAGAGCACTCAAGGAGAGTTAACAAGACGGTTCAGGTACCTTGAAGAGCTACAAGATCAGTTATGGAAGAGGTGGCAGATGGAATACTTGCCAGAACTCAATTATTACCCATCAGGCAAGGTAAAGGGCTCCAATGCAAATTGTATCAAGGTGGGAGAAGTGGTAATGATTGGGGATGAAAGACCAAGGCAATGCTGGAAGCTTGGCATAATTGAAGAGTTATTTGTTGGCAAAGACAATTTAGTTAGGTCTGCATGGTAAAGACTTCAGGAGGAAAGTTAAAGAGACCTACACAAAAACTCTATGCTTTAGAAATCAGCAAAAACACAGATAGTCAAGATGAAACATTTGAGTTACAGCCTCATGGAGAAGGCTTGGCTAACCTTGCAGAAGGTAACGACAACAATGCCTCTTCGGTGGGGAGTGTTAGAAAATCTAGAAGAGGAAGAAACCATTGTTGTCCCAAGGCGATATGATGACTAAGCTGATTGATGTAGTATTGCTTGTATATATTAAGTTAAGGTGTGTATATATCCATCTCATAATTGTAAGGTTAGTGAAAAATTCACTTAATTTAGAGCTAGCATTTTTGGGCTCTTGTGGCATCAGTGTTTGGGACTCTGGTGGCATCAGTTTGGGGCGCTGCGCGTCCTTTCTACTCGTTTGTGGGATGTCGTACGTACAGGTGTGGTCTGATAGAGAGCTCTCTTGCAATTCAGTTTGGTTGTTTAGATACAAGATTGTTGCATCGTGCAATAGTCCAGGTTGCGTTGTTGTTGCAAGGTTGAGAAAGAAGACCATAAATAGTACCCCTTTTGTTTTTATATTAAATTCATGTAACTAAGGTCTAAGGTAGGCCCGCATGAGTCAGCAACCCTGAGGTAGGACCTAATAGGATCTCAAATCCGTAAGTTTTAATTTTAGCTTAACTTGGGCTGTAGGTAGAACTGGCCCTTTAGAATTTGGCCGTTCACGGCTCAGCTGGGATTTTGAACCCAACAAATAAATAAAAAACATGGTCCTTCAGAACCGGATTCTACCCAAGACTGAGTCAGTGACTATTTTTCGGCAAAGTTCTGATTGTGCAAATTGTAGCCCAAGTTAGGCCTAGACGGGTTGAGTATATTGAGTTAAGGTCCCAGGGTAGAAAGTTTGGTCGCCCAATTGCGAAACTTGGCCAGTCGTCTGTCGTTGTTTTTGGCCTACATTTTACCGGTTTGGTTAATTTTGGGTTATTATTGAATTAAGTTCCCAGGGTAGAAAGTTTGGTCGCCCAATTGCGAAACTTGGCCAGTCGTCTGTCGTTGTTTTGGCCTACATTTTACCGGTTTGGTTAATTTTGGGTTATTATTGAATTAAGGTCCCAGGGTAGAAAGTTTGGTTGCCCAATTGCGAAACTTGGCCAGTCGTCTGTCGTTGTTTTTGGCCTACATTTTACCGGTTTGGTTAATTTTGGGTTATTATTGAATTAAGGTCCTGGGGTGGAAAATCCAGTATTCCATACTGGTGTTTGGTTAGTACCCCACCCAGCAATTCAGTTTATTTGAAAGTAAAATTTGCGTTTGATCAGTTTGGTTAAGTATTTCTGCCAATTCAGCTCATTTGGCATTGAGCCCAATTGTTGTTTGCATTGAAGATGAGTGCATCTGAATTGAACAAATTTATAAAAAGGAGAAGCGCCTACAAAGGTCTAATTACAAAGGTCATTGCCACTATAGATTCTGCCATAGAGCAAGAGGATTTATGCTTAGTGACTGCGCAGCTTTCCATATTAGAAACTAAAAGGTTGCTCTAAGTGAGATAAATGTTAAAATTGAGGCTCTTATAGAAGAGGATGAAATAGAAAATAACATAATTTACTTTGAAGAGATTATTGATGATATAATTAAAGTAGGCCTCCGAGCAAAAGAGTTTAGCAGCTCAGTACAGTTAGAGACCAGGTCTAATAATGAACACAACACTCAACAAATGATGTTTGTGAAGTTAAGGTTAACAGATCTGTAGTTCAATTACCGAGGCTTGTACTCAAACCATTTTCTGGGAGTATTCAGGAATGGCAAGGATGGGCAGACAGTTTTCAATCAGCAGTTCATTCTAGTCAAGTGTTAAGTGCCGTGGAGAAGTTTAATTATTTGCAGTCCCTCTTGGAAGGGGAGGCAGCAAAGACTGTAGCAGGATTAGCATTAACAGAGGCTAATTATAATGTGGCTTGGGATATATTAAAGAAACGGTTTGGTAAGCCAGAGATCTTAATTAAAAGCCACCTCCGTGCACTTTTAGCTATACCTCCTGTTAATAATCCTAATAGTGTCAAGGAGTTACGGCAGTTATATGATGAATTTGAAATTAGAACTAGGTCCCTGGATAACTTGGGTGTAGGAATGGAAAGGTATGGTATAATGTTGGTTCCTACACTGGAGTCTAAATTGCCTAGCTCAATTTTGCTTGAATTAAGTAGGGGACACTCTACAGAACATGTGTACATCCCCTTCAGCAGATGTTAAGTCTTTTAGGCACAGAATTAGCAAGACGAGAGGGAATTGAGTTTGCACAGTGGGATGGTAAACAAGGGGACAAAGCAGGCACAGCACCAAAGTTTCCACAAAAAGGAATAACCCAGGTACAGTGTCAGCTCTACATGCATCCTCTGAGAATAAATTAAAGGGAATCAAGGAATGCATATTTTGTGAAGGCAACCACAAGTCATATAAATGTGAGGTAGCTGAGGCATTACCCTTTGAGGAGAGAAAGGACAGGGTAACTAAGTCCACAGCATGTTTTAAATGTTTTTTGAAAGGTCACAGAGCAAGGTTTTGTAAGTTTAAAATTTTGTGCAAAAAATGTCATGGTAGGCATCAGCCATTATTGTGTGAACACACTCCTAGTAGGCCTACCCCAGAAGTAGAGACATCAGTGGCACATGCCACTGCTATGCAAGGGAGTAAAAGTAAAGGGGGATTATTGCAAACAACTGCAGCCTTATTAATTGGGAATGAGGGAGAAGCTACTGTAAGAGTGTTGTTTGATAGTGGTAGCCAGTGTAGTTTTATTAAGACCAGAATTTCCAGAAAATTGAAGTTTAAAGAACTTAAGAGGGAAAATTTAAGAATTTCGGGTTTGGCGGTTCCGTTCAAAACCGAACCAAATTAAGAAGGTAGAAGTTCTGGTTAAAGGGTTGTTACCGCAAAGTCCCACTATCAAGGTCCAAGCTGTAGAGATTGAGGAACTTTGTGCTCCAGTCACTACTTTTAGATATGGCATGTGTCCAAGAATTGCAAGTTAATGGAATTAATTTGGGCAATAATAAGTTTGAAGGAACAGAAGATATTAGCCTTTTGATTGGAGCTGACTATTATTGGGACTTCATCACTGGTAATATTGTCCGCACATCTCGAGGCCCGGTAGCTATTGAAAGTAAGCTAGGCTGGATGCTACATGGTAGTTATTGCAATGAAATGGAAGTTAAGGCTCTTTTGTTAAGATTGAGGAGAACAGCCATGGTCTGGAAAGGCATTTGAAAGCGTTTTGAGAACTTGAATCTATTGGCATAAAGGACAACAGGCAAGTACAGTGAACAATGATGTTTTAGAGCAATTTGAAAAAGGGATTGGGTTTAGAGATGGTTGCTATGAAGTTGGCCTACCATGGAAGGATTCTTGCAAACCCGGTTCAAACCTTCAGCTAGCTAATCGGAGGTTGGAGACTTCATTGTACAGGCTAAGAAAAAATGAGGAGTTGTAATTGAATACAATGAGGCCATCCTAAGTTATGTAAGGAAGGGCTATGCTGAAAGGGTGCAGGTGAGCTGGTGAGCCAGGAGGCACATTATCTGCCACACCATGCAGTGGTACGGCGAGACAAAACTACCACCAAACTGAGGGTAGTTTTTGATGGCTCAGCCAAGGACAAAGGTGGTGTGTCCTTGAATGACTGTTTGGATGCTGGGCCAAATTTAAATGCAGATTTATTTTCCTTGTTACTGAGATTCAGGTTTGGTAGAGTAGCATTGACTGCAGATGTGAAGCAAGCCTTTTTGCGGATAAAGTTAAAACCAGAGGACAGAGATGCAGTAAGGTATCTGTGGGTGGATACGAAAGACTTGTTGGAAAATGAACCTAAGGTTCAAGCATATAGAATGAAGTCAGTGTTGTTTGGCCTCAGCTCTAGTCCATTTCTGTTGGCAGCTACTATGCAGTACCATTTTAAGAAATATTCTGAAGTTTATCCTAACACTATTGAACACAAAGGAAAAATTTTTATGTTGATGATTTGCTGTGTTCCGTGGATAATACAGAAATGGCTAAACAGATATTCATGGAGGCTAGAGCTATAATGAGGGAGGCTGGCATGGAGCTTAGAAATGGCAGACCAATCATCGCAATTACAAGAGTTTATGAGTCATTCCTGTGTAGTACCTGATGCAGCAGAAAGTATTGAGGATTCTGGTATTAAGGAGTTGTGGGCAATAGATGCAAAGGTGCTAGGCATTGTTTGGCAGCAAGATGATGATTTGTTTACCGTCAATGGGAAATCTTTAGTAGAGCTGGCTGAGAATGAGACAAGGTGGACAAAACGTACAGCTCTTAGTTTGGCTTCAAAGGTCTTTGATCCTCTTGGATTCCTGGCTCCATTTGTGATAAAGTAAAAATTTGGTTTCAGAGCCTCTGGGAAATTGGACTTGGTTGGGACCAAGAGTTACTGATCATATGGTGGTAAGGTGGAAATATTGGTTCAAAGAATTGGCACATCTTGGAGACATTGAAATCCCAAGATGGTACTTTGGAGAGTTGAACAATAGTCCAGACAATTTGGAGCTACACATCTTTGTGATGCAAGTGAGGAAGCCTATGCAACTTGTATTTATATAAGAGGCGCATTGCAAGAGGAAGTAAGTTGCAGGTTGGTTGCTGCAAAGAGCAGAGTAGCACCTTTGAAAAGGCTTTCTGTTCCAAGGTTGGAATTGATGGGTGCAGTTATTGCTAGTCGGCTTGCAGTTATCAGTGCAAAAGTCTTTGGCCCTCTCTGAAATTCCAAGCTATTATTGGACAGACTCCACTATAGTTTGGCACTGGTTAAGAAGCCAGGCAAGGAAATGGAAACCATTTGTTGCCAATAGGGTGGAGGAAATTCAAGCGCACACAGATCCCAAGCAATGGAAGCATTGTCCAGGCACCCAAAACCCCGCTGATTTACCAGTCAAGTTTGTGGTGGAATGGGCCGGAGTGGCTAAAACTTGGAAGTGAAAACTGCTTCTAATCAGCCTATGTAGGAGAATGCCAGGCTGAAGAAGCATGGGTGAGTGAGGTGAGAAATGCGCTGTGAACAGTTGTCAAGTTATGCAGCAGGACCCCATATTGAGGCTTGAGGACATTAGCAGTCTGAAAAGATTGTTAAGAGTGACAGCATGGGATATAGATTTACCAACAACATTAAGGGAGAAACAAGAAGGGAAGGAATTCTGAACAGTATGAGATCAGCAAGCCAGGAAATACTGGGTGGTATATATGCAGAAGGAAAAATTTGGTGGAGAGAGAGAATTGCTCACCAGCCATTCATTACAGGTTCTACCAACACATTCTGCGCTCAAGGGTTTGGATGTGTTTTTGGATCAGGATTTATTGAGAGTAGGAGGTAGACTACAGTTTTCTGGGCTTCCAGAGGAGAAAAGACATCCAATTTTGCTACCTTCTGGGGGGCACTTTGTGGGCCTTTGATCCTGGATACTCATCATAAGCTGACATGCTGGAGTTAGAGAAGTGATAATAGAGATTAGACAACAATTTTGGATTCCCAAAATTAGACAAGTAGTAAAAAAGGTCTTGCATAAATGTGTGGTTTGCAAGCGTTGGAGTGCAAAGCCTTATTATGAAAAGGTGGCTCCACTTCCAAGAGAACGGTGGTCTATACTGCCCATTGATGTAGTGGGAGTAGACTTTGCAGGGCCAGTCTATGTGTATGAGCGAGGGAGTCTAACAAAGGTTATATATGTCTTTTCACCTGTGCTACCACCAGAGCAATCCATTTGGAGCTGGTAAGCAACTTAAGTAGTGATGTATTTCTTTTGGCCTTTAAAAGGTTGTGAACAGAAGGGGATTCCCAAATAAAATCATATCGGATAATGCAAAAACCTTCAAAAAGGCTGCAAAGGAACTCCAAGAAATTTGGTCCTTGCTAAAAGAGGAAGGATTCCAATCCTACTTTCACACCAAGGGGTACAGTGGGAGTTTATTGTTG
>JAJOZX010008914.1:0-166195 GCA_023014485.1 Bathynomus jamesi | reverse complement strand
TCTTTGCTCAAATGAGCATTAGCTAAAAGTTTCTTTAATGGACACTTTACACTTCTCACTAGCCTTTCCCAAAATCCCCCCACCATGGTGCTCTCTCAACAATAAACTCCCACTGTACCCCTTGGTGTGAAAAGTAGGATTGGAATCCTTCCTCTTTTAGCAAGGACCAAATTTCTTGGAGTTCCTTTGCAGCCTTTTTGAAGGTTTTTGCATTATCCGATATGATTTTATTTGGGAAACCCCTTCTGTTCACAAACCTTTTAAAGGCCAAAAGAAATACATCACTACTTAAGTTGCTTACCAACTCCAAATGGATTGCTCTGGTGGTAGCACAGGTGAAAAGACATATATAACCTTTGTTAGACTCCCCTCGCTCATACACATAGACTGGCCCTGCAAAGTCTACTCCCACTACATCAAATGGGGCAGTATAGACACACCGTTCTCTTGGAAGTGGAGCCACCTTTTCATAATAAGGCTTTGCACTCCAACGCTTGCAAACCACACATTTATGCAGACCTTTTTTACTACTTGTCTAATTTTGGGAATCCAAAACTGTTGTCTGATCTCTATTATCACTTCTCTAACTCCAGCATGTAACAGCTTATGATGAGTATCCAGGATCAAAAGGCCACAAAGTGCCCCCCAGAAGGTAGCAAAATTGGATGTCTTTTCTCCTCTGGAAGCCCAGAAAACTGTAGTCTACCTCCTACTCTCAATAAATCCTGATCCAAAAACACATCCAAACCCTTGAGCGCAGAATGTGTTGGTAGAACCTGTAATGGATGGCTGGTGAGCAATTCTCTCTCTTCACCAAATTTTTCCTTCTGCATATATACCACCCAGTATTTCCTGGCTTGCTGAATCTCATTACTGTTCAGAATTCCTTCCCTTCTTGTTTCTCCCTTAATGTTGTTGGTAAATCTATATACCCATGCTGTCACTCTTAACAATCTTTTCAGACTGCTAATGTCCTCAAGCCTCAATATGGGGTCCTGCTGCATAACTTGACAACTGTTCACAGCGCATTTTCTCACCTCACTCACCCATGCTTCTTCAGCCTGGCATTCTCCTACAATAGGCTGATTAGAAGGCCAGTTTTCACTTCCAAGTTTTAGCCACTCCGGCCCATTCCACCACAAACTTGACTGTGCAAGATCTTTCACTGAAATTCCTCGTGTTGGTAAATCAGCGGGGTTTTGGGTGCCTGGACAATGCTTCCATTGCTTGGGATCTGTGTGCGCTTGAATTTCCTCCACCCTATTGGCAACAAATGGTTTCCATTTCCTTGCCTGGCTTCTTAACCAGTGCCAAACTATAGTGGAGTCTGTCCAATAATAGCTTGGAATTTCATAGAGGGCCAAAGACTTTTGCACTGTAACTGCAAGCCGACTAGCAATAACTGCACCCATCAATTCCAACCTTGGAACAGAAAGCCTTTTCAAAGGTGCTACTCTGCTTTGCAGCAACCAACCTGCAACTTACTTCCTCTTGCAATGCGCCTCTTATATAAATACAAGTTGCATAGGCTTCCTCACTTGCATCACAAAAGATGTGCAGCTCCAAATTGTCTGGACTATTGTTCAACTCTCCAAAGTACCATCTTGGGATTTCAATGTCTCCAAGATGTGCCAATTCTTTGAACCAATATTTCCACCTTACCACCATATGATCAGGTAACTCTTGGTCCCAACCAAGTCCAATTTCCCAGAGGCTCTGAAACCAAATTTTTGACTTTATCACAAATGGAGCCAGGAATCCAAGAGGATCAAAGACCTTTGAAGCCAAACTAAGAGCTGTACGTTTTGTCCACCTTGTCTCATTCTCAGCCAGCTCTACTAAAGATTTCCCATTGAAGGTAAACAAATCATCATCTTGCTGCCAAACAATGCCTAGCACTTTGCGTCTATTGCCCACAACTCCTTAATACCAGAATCCTCAATACTTTCTGCTGCATCAGGTACTACACAGGAATGACTCATAAACTCTTGTAATTGCGAATGATTGGTCTGCCATTTTCTAAGCTCCATGCCAGCCTCCCTCATTATAGCTCTAGCCTCCATGAATATCTGTTTAGCCATTTCTGTATTATCCACGGAACACAGCAAATCATCAACATAAAAATTTTTCCTTATGTGTTCAATAGTGTTAGGATAGACTTCAGAATATTTCTTAAAATGGTACTGCATAGTAGCTGCCAACAGAAATGGACTAGAGCTGAGGCCAAACAACACTGACTTCATTCTATATGCTTGAACCTTAGGTTCATTTTCCAACAAGTCTTTCGTATCCACCCACAGATACCTTACTGCATCTCTGTCCTCTGGTTTTAACTTTATCCGCAAAAAGGCTTGCTTCACATCTGCAGTCAATGCTACTCTACCAAACCTGAATCTCAGTAACAAGGAAAATAAATCTGCATTTAAATTTGGCCCAGCATCCAAACAGTCATTCAAGGACACACCACCTTTGTCCTTGGCTGAGCCATCAAAAACTACCCTCAGTTTGGTGGTAGTTTTGTCTCGCCGTACCACTGCATGGTGTGGCAGATAATGTGCCTCCTGGCTCACCAGCTCACCTTGCACCCTTTCAGCATAGCCCTCCCTTACATAACTTAGGATGGCCTCATCGTATTCAATTAACAACTCATTTTTTCTTAGCCTGTACAATGAAGTCTCCAACTCCGATTAGCTAGCTGAAGGTTTGAACCGGGTTTGCAAGAATCCTTCCATGGTAGGCCAACTTCATAGCAACCATCTCTAAACCCAATCCCTTTTTCAAATTGCTCTAAAACATCATTGTTCACTGTACTTGCCTGGTTGTCCTTTATGCCAATAGATTCAAGTTCCCAAAACGCTTTCAAATGCCTTCCAGACCATGGCTGTTCTCCTCAATCTTAACAAAAAGAGCCTTAACTTCCATTTCATTGCAATAACTACCATGTAGCATCCAGCCTAGCTTACTTTCAATAGCTACCGGGCCTTGAGATGTACGGACAATATTACCAGTGATGAAGTCCCAATAATAGTCAGCTCCAATCAAAAGACTAATATCTTCTGTTCCCTCAAACTTATTATTGCCCAAATTAATTCCTTTAACTTGCAATTCTTGGACACATGCCATATCTAAACAAGTAGTGACTGGAGCACAAAGTTCCTCAATCTCTACAGCTTGGACCTTGATAGTGGGACTTTGCGGTAACAACCCTTTAACCAGAACTTCTACCTTCTTAAATTTGGTTCGGTTTTGAACGGAACCCCCAAACCCAGAAATTCTTAAATTTTCCCTCTTAAGTTCTTTAAACTTCAATTTTCTGGAAATTCTGGTCTTAATAAAACTACACTGGCTACCACTATCAAACAACACTCTTACAGTAGCTTCTCCCTCATTCCCAATTAATAAGGCTGCAGTTGTTTGCAATAATCCCCCTTTACTTTTACTCCCTTGCATAGCAGTGGCATGTGCCACTGATGTCTCTACTTCTGGGGTAGGCCTACTAGGAGTGTTTTCACACAATAATGGCTGATGCCTACCATGACATTTTTTGCACAAAATTTTAAACTTACAAAACCTTGCTCTATGACCTTTCAAAAAACATTTAAAACATGCTGTGGACTTAGTTACCCTGTCCTTTCTCTCCTCAAAGGGTAAGGCCTCAGCCACCTCACATTTATATGACTTGTGGTTGCCTTCGCAAAATATGCATTCCTTGATTCCCTTTAATTTATTCTCAGAGGATGCATGTAGAGCTGACACTGTACCTGGGCTATTCCTTTTTGTGGAAACTTTGGTGCTGTGCCTGCCTTTGTCCCCTTGTTTACCATCCCACTGTGCAAACTCAACTCCCTCTCGTCTTGCTAATTCTGTGCCTAAAAGACTTAACATCTGCTGAAGGGGGATGTACACATGTTCTGCAGAGTGTCCCCTACTTAATTCAAGCAAAATTGAGCTAGGCAATTTAGACTCCAGTGTAGGAACCAACATTATACCATACTTTTCCATTCCTACACCCAAGTTGTCCAGGGACCTAGTTCTAATTTCAAATTCATCATATAACTGCCGTAACTCCTTGACACTATTAGGATTATTAACAGGAGGTATAGCTAAAAGTGCACGGAGGTGGCTTTTAATTAAGATCTCTGGCTTACCAAACCGTTTCTTTAATATATCCCAAGCCACATTATAATTAGCCTCTGTTAATGCTAATCCTGCTATAGTCTTTGCTGCCTCCCCTTCCAAGAGGGACCGCAAATAATTAAACTTCTCCACGGCACTTAACACTTGACTAGAATGAACTGCTGATTGAAAACTGTCTGCCCATCCTTGCCATTCCTGAATACTCCCAGAAAATGTTTTGAGTACAAGCCTCGGTAATTGAACTACAGATCTGTTAACCTTAACTTCACAAACATCATTTGTTGAGTGTTGGTTTCATTATCAGACCTGGTCTCTAACTGTACTGAGCTACTAAACTCTTTTGCTCGGAGGCCTACGTTAATTATATCATCAATAATCTCTTCAAAGTAAATTATGTTATTTTCTATTTCATCCTCTTCTATAAGAGCCTCAATTTTAACATTTACCTCACTTAGAGCAACCTTTTTAGTTTCTAATATGGAAAGCTGCGCAGTCACTAAGCGTAAATCCTCTTGCTCTATGGCAGAATCTATAGTGGCAATGACCTTTGTAATTAGACCTTTGTAGGCGCTTCTCCTTTTTATAAATTTGTTCAATTCAGATGCACTCATCTTCAATGCAAACAACAATTGGGCTCAATGCCAAATAAGCTGAATTGGCAGAAATACTTAACCAAACTGATCAAACGCAAATTTTACTTTCAAATAAACTGAATTGCTAGGTGGGGTACTAACCAACACCAGTATGGAATACCAATTTTCCACCCAAGTAACACTCTGCAATCGCCTACGAATAATAAACCAAATTAACCAAACTGGTAAATGTAGGCCAAAAAAACGACAGACAAGTGGCCAAGTTTCGCAATTGGGCAACCAAACTTTCTACCCTGGGACCTTAATTCAATAATAACCCAAAATTAACCAAACCGGTAAAATGTAGGCCAAAACAACGACAGACGACTGGCCAAGTTTCGCAATTGGGCGACCAAACTTTCTACCCTGGGACCTTAATTCAATAATAACCCAAAATTAACCAAACCGGTAAAATGTAGGCCAAAACAACGACAGACGACTGGCCAAGTTTCGCAATTGGGCGACCAAACTTTCTACCCTGGGACCTTAATTCAATAATAACCCAAAATTAACCAAACCGGTAAAATGTAGGCCAAAACGACGACAGACGACTGGCCAAGTTTCGCAATTGGGCGACCAAACTTTCTACCCTGGGACCTTAATTCAATAATAACCCAAAATTAACCAAACCGGTAAAATGTAGGCCAAAACAACGACAGACGACTGGCCAAGTTTCGCAATTGGGCAACCAAACTTTCTACCCTGGGACCTTAATTCAATAATAACCCAAAATTAACCAAACCGGTAAAATGTAGGCCAAAACAACGACAGACGACTGGCCAAGTTTAGCAATTGGGCGACCAAACTTTCTACCCTGGGACCTTAATTCAATAATAACCCAAAATTAACCAAACCGGTAAAATGTAGGCCAAAACAACGACAGACGACTGGCCAAGTTTCGCAATTGGGCGACCAAACTTTTTACCCTGGGACCTTAATTCAATAATACTCAACCCGTCTAGGCCTAACTTGGGCTACAATTTGCACAATCAGAACTTTGCCGAAAAATAGTCACTGACTCAGTCTTGGGGTAGAATCCGGTTCTGAAGGACCATGTTATTTTATTTATTTGTTGGGTTCAAAATCCCAGCTGAGCCGTGAACGGCCAAATTCTAAAGGGCCAGTCTATCTAGCCCAAGTTAAGCTAAATTAAAACTTACGGATTTGAGATCCTATTAGGTCCTACCTCAGGGTTGCTGACTCGATGCGGGCCTACTTTAGACCTTTGTTACATGAATTTAATGTAAACAAAAAGGGTACTATTTATGGTCTTCTTTCTCAACCTTGCAACAACAACGCAACCTGGACTATTGCACGTGCAACAATCTTGTATCTAAACAACCAAACTGAATTGCAAGAGAGCTCTCTACAAGACCACACCCTGTACGTACGACATCCCACAAACGAGTAGAAAAGACGCGCAGCGCCCCAAAATGATGCCACCAGCGTCCCAAACACTGATGCCACAAGAGCCCAAAAATGCTAGCTCTATTAAGTGAATTTTTCACTAACCTTACAATTATGAGATGGATATATATACACCTTAACTTAATATATACAAGCAATGCTGCATCAATCAGCTTAGTCATCATATCGCCTTGGGACAACAATGGTTCTTCCTCTTCTAGATTTTCTAACACTCCCCACCGAAGAGGCATTGTTGTCGTTACCTTCCGCAAGGTTAGCCAAGCCTTCTCCATGAGGCTGTAACTCAAATGTTTCATCTTGACTATCTGTGTTTTTGCTGATTTCTAAAGCATAGAGTTTTTGTATAGGTCTCTTTAACTTTCCTCCTGAAGTCTTTACCAGTGCAGACCTAACTAAATTGTCTTTGCCAACAAACAACTCTTCAATTATGCCAAGCTTCCAGCATTGCCTTGGTCTTTCATCCCCAATCATTACCACGTCTCCCACCTTGATACAATTTGCATTGGAGCCCTTTACCTTGCCTGATGGGTAATAATTGAGTTCTGGCAAGTATTCCATCTGCCACCTCTTCCATAACTGATCTTGTAGCTCTTCAAGGTACCTGAACCGTCTGGTTAACTCTCCTTGAGTGCTCTGGATAGGCTGCAAGTCTTCTGGCACACTGGGGCTTGATGTTAATCGTTTACCACAAAGAAAATGATTTGGTGTCAATGGCTCTGCATCCTGCATACTGTTGTAAACAAAAGTGATAGGCCTACTGTTCACCATTGCTTCTACTTCACATAAAACAGTGCAGAATTCTTCTTTGCTCAAATGAGCATTAGCTAAAAGTTTCTTTAATGGACACTTTACACTTCTCACTAGCCTTTCCCAAAATCCTCCCCACCATGGTGCTCTCTCAACAATAAACTCCCACTGTACCCCTTGGTGTGAAAAGTAGGATTGGAATCCTTCCTCTTTTAGCAAGGACCAAATTTCTTGGAGTTCCTTTGCAGCCTTTTTGAAGGTTTTTGCATTATCCGATATGATTTTATTTGGGAAACCCCTTCTGTTCACAAACCTTTTAAAGGCCAAAAGAAATACATCACTACTTAAGTTGCTTACCAACTCCAAATGGATTGCTCTGGTGGTAGCACAGGTGAAAAGACATATATAACCTTTGTTAGACTCCCCTCGCTCATACACATAGACTGGCCCTGCAAAGTCTACTCCCACTACATCAAATGGGGCAGTATAGACACACCGTTCTCTTGGAAGTGGAGCCACCTTTTCATAATAAGGCTTTGCACTCCAACGCTTGCAAACCACACATTTATGCACGACCTTTTTTACTACTTGTCTAATTTTGGGAATCCAAAACTGTTGTCTGATCTCTATTATCACTTCTCTAACTCCAGCATGTAACAGCTTATGATGAGTATCCAGGATCAAAAGGTCCACAAAGTGCCCCCAGAAGGTAGCAAAATTGGATGTCTTTTCTCCTCTGGAAGCCCAGAAAACTGTAGTCTACCTCCTACTCTCAATAAATCCTGATCCAAAAACACATCCAAACCCTTGAGCGCAGAATGTGTTGGTAGAACCTGTAATGGATGGCTGGTGAGCAATTCTCTCTCTTCACCAAATTTTTCCTTCTGCATATATACCACCCAGTATTTCCTGGCTTGCTGAATCTCATTACTGTTCAGAATTCCTTCCCTTCTTGTTTCTCCTTAATGTTGTTGGTAAATCTATATACCCATGCTGTCACTCTTAACAATCTTTTCAGACTGCTAATGTCCTCAAGCCTCAATATGGGGTCCTGCTGCATAACTTGACAACTGTTCACAGCGCATTTTCTCACCTCACTCACCCATGCTTCTTCAGCCTGGCATTCTCCTACAATAGGCTGATTAGAAGGCCAGTTTTCACTTCCAAGTTTTAGCCACTCGGCCCATTCCACCACAAACTTGACTGTGCAAGATCTTTCACTGAAATTCCTCGTGTTGGTAAATCAGCGGGGTTTTGGGTGCCTGGACAATGCTTCCATTGCTTGGGATCTGTGTGCGCTTGAATTTCCTCCACCCTATTGGCAACAAATGGTTTCCATTTCCTTGCCTGGCTTCTTAACCAGTGCCAAACTATAGTGGAGTCTGTCCAATAATAGCTTGGAATTTCATAGAGGGCCAAAGACTTTTGCACTGTAACTGCAAGCCGACTAGCAATAACGGCACCCATCAATTCCAACCTTGGAACAGAAAGCCTTTTCAAAGGTGCTACTCTGCTCTTTGCAGCAACCAACCTGCAACTTACTTCCTCTTGCAATGCGCCTCTTATATAAATACAAGTTGCATAGGCTTCCTCACTTGCATCACAAAAGATGTGCAGCTCCAAATTGTCTGGACTATTGTTCAACTCTCCAAAGTACCATCTTGGGATTTCAATGTCTCCAAGATGTGCCAATTCTTTGAACCAATATTTCCACTTTACCACCATATGATCAGGTAACTCTTGGTCCCAACCAAGTCCAATTTCCCAGAGGCTCTGAAACCAAATTTTTGACTTTATCACAAATGGAGCCAGGAATCCAAGAGGATCAAAGACCTTTGAAGCCAAACTAAGAGCTGTACGTTTTGTCCACCTTGTCTCATTCTCAGCCAGCTCTACTAAAGATTTCCCATTGAAGGTAAACAAATCATCATCTTGCTGCCAAACAATGCCTAGCACCTTTGCGTCTATTGCCCACAACTCCTTAATACCAGAATCCTCAATACTTTCTTGTAATTGCGAATAATTGGTCTGCCATTTTCTAAGCTCCATGCCAGCCTCCCTCATTATAGCTCTAGTCTCCATGAATATCTGTTTAGCCATTTCTGTATTATCCACGGAACACAGCAAATCATCAACATAAAAATTTTTCCTTATGTGTTCAATAGTGTTAGGATAGACTTCAGAATATTTCTTAAAATGGTACTGCATAGTAGCTGCCAACAGAAATGGACTAGAGCTGAGGCCAAACAACACTGACTTCATTCTATATGCTTGAACCTTAGGTTCATTTTCCAACAAGTCTTTCGTATCCACCCACAGATACCTTACTGCATCTCTGTCCTCTGGTTTTAACTTTATCCGCAAAAAGGCTTGCTTCACATCTGCAGTCAATGCTACTCTACCAAACCTGAATCTCAGTAACAAGGAAAATAAATCTGCATTTAAATTTGGCCCAGCATCCAAACAGTCATTCAAGGACACACCACCTTTGTCCTTGGCTGAGCCATCAAAAACTACCCTCAGTTTGGTGGTAGTTTTGTCTCGCCGTACCACTGCATGGTGTGGCAGATAATGTGCCTCCTGGCTCACCAGCTCACCTTGCACCCTTTCAGCATAGCCCTCCCTTACATAACTTAGGATGGCCTCATTGTATTCAATTAACAACACCTCATTTTTTCTTAGCCTGTACAATGAAGTCTCCAACCTCCGATTAGCTAGCTGAAGGTTTGAACCGGGTTTGCAAGAATCCTTCCATGGTAGGCCAACTTCATAGCAACCATCTCTAAACCCAATCCCTTTTTCAAATTGCTCTAAAACATCATTGTTCACTGTACTTGCCTGTTTGTCCTTTATGCCAATAGATTCAAGTTCCCAAAACGCTTTCAAATGCCTTTCCAGACCATGGCTGTTCTCCTCAATCTTAACAAAAAGAGCCTTAACTTCCATTTCATTGCAATAACTACCATGTAGCATCCAGCCTAGCTTACTTTCAATAGCTACCGGGCCTGAGATGTACGGACAATATTACCAGTGATGAAGTCCCAATAATAGTCAGCTCCAATCAAAAGACTAATATCTTCTGTTCTTTCAAACTTATTATTGCCCAAATTAATTCCTTTAACTTGCAATTCTTGGACACATGCCATATCTAAACAAGTAGTGACTGGAGCAAAGTTCCTCAATCTCTACAGCTTGGACCTTGATAGTGGGACTTTGCGGTAACAACCCTTTAACCAGAACTTCTACCTTCTTAAATTTGGTTCGGTTTTGAACGGAACCCCCAAACCCAGAAATTCTTAAATTTTCCCTCTTAAGTTCTTTAAACTTCAATTTTCTGGAAATTCTGGTCTTAATAAAACTACACTGGCTACCACTATCAAACAACACTCTTACAGTAGCTTCTCCCTCATTCCCAATTAATAAGGCTGCAGTTGTTTGCAATAATCCCCCTTTACTTTTACTCCCTTGCATAGCAGTGGCATGTGCCACTGATGTCTCTACTTCTGGGGTAGGCCTACTAGGAGTGTTTTCACACAATAATGGCTGATGCCTACCATGACATTTTTTGCACAAAATTTTAAACTTACAAAACCTTGCTCTATGACCTTTCAAAAAACATTTAAAACATGCTGTGGACTTAGTTACCCTGTCCTTCTCTCCTCAAGGGTAAGCCTCAGCCACCTCACATTTATATGACTTGTGGTTGCCTTCGCAAAATATGCATTCCTTGATTCCCTTTAATTTATTCTCAGAGGATGCATGTAGAGCTGACACTGTACCTGGGCTATTCCTTTTTGTGGAAACTTTGGTGCTGTGCCTGCCTTTGTCCCCTTGTTTACCATCCCACTGTGCAAACTCAACTCCCTCTCGTCTTGCTAATTGTGCCTAAAAGACTTAACATCTGCTGAAGGGGGATGTACACATGTTCTGCAGAGTCCCCTACTTAATTCAAGCAAAATTGAGCTAGGCAATTTAGACTCCAGTGTAGGAACCAACATTATACCATACTTTCCATTCCTACACCAAGTTGTCCAGGGACCTAGTTCTAATTTCAAATTCATCATATAACTGCCGTAACTCCTTGACACTATTAGGATTATTAACAGGAGGTATAGCTAAAAGTGCACGGAGGTGGCTTTTAATTAAGATCTCTGGCTTACCAAACCGTTTCTTTAATATATCCCAAGCCACATTATAATTAGCCTCTGTTAATGCTAATCCTGCTATAGTCTTTGCTGCCTCCCCTTCCAAGAGGGACCGCAAATAATTAAACTTCTCCACGGCACTTAACACTTGACTAGAATGAACTGCTGATTGAAAACTGTCTGCCCATCCTTGCCATTCCTGAATACTCCCAGAAAATGTTTTGAGTACAAGCCTCGGTAATTGAACTACAGATCTGTTAACCTTAACTTCACAAACATCATTTGTTGAGTGTTGTGTTTCATTATTAGACCTGGTCTCTAACTGTACTGAGCTGCTAAACTCTTTTGCTCGGAGGCCTACTTTAATTATATCATCAATAATCTCTTCAAAGTAAATTATGTTATTTTCTATTTCATCCTCTTCTATAAGAGCCTCAATTTTAACATTTACCTCACTTAGAGCAACCTTTTTAGTTTCTAATATGGAAAGCTGCGCAGTCACTAAGCGTAAATCCTCTTGCTCTATGGCAGAATCTATAGTGGCAATGACCTTTGTAATTAGACCTTTGTAGGCGCTTCTCCTTTTTATAAATTTGTTCAATTCAGATGCACTCATCTTCAATGCAAACAACAATTGGGCTCAATGCCAAATGAGCTGAATTGGCAGAAATACTTAACCAAACTGATCAAACGCAAATTTTACTTTCAAATAAACTGAATTGCTAGGTGGGGTACTAACCAACACCAGTATGGAATACCAAATTTTCCACCCAGGACTTCTAATTCAATAATAACCAAATTAACCAAACGGTAAATGTAGGCCAAAACAACGACAGACTGGCCAAGTTTCGCAATTGGCGACCAAACTTTCTACCCTGGGACCTTAATTCAATAATAACCCAAATTAACCAAACCGGTAAAATGTAGGCCAAAACAACGACAGACGACTGGCCAAGTTTCGCAATTGGGCAACCAAACTTTCTACCCTGGGACCTTAATTCAATAATAACCCAAAATTAACCAAACCGGTAAAATGTAGGCCAAAACAACGACAGACGACTGGCCAAGTTTCGCAATTGGGCGACCAAACTTTCTACCCTGGGACCTTAATTCAATAATAACCCAAAATTAACCAAACCGGTAAAATGTAGGCCAAAACGACGACAGACGACTGGCCAAGTTTCGCAATTGGGCGACCAAACTTCTACCCTGGGACCTTAATTCAATAATAACCCAAAATTAACCAAACCGGTAAAATGTAGGCCAAAACAACGACAGACGACTGGCCAAGTTTCGCAATTGGGCAACCAAACTTTCTACCCTGGGACCTTAATTCAATAATAACCCAAAATTAACCAAACCGGTAAAATGTAGGCCAAAACAACGACAGACGACTGGCCAAGTTTAGCAATTGGGCGACCAAACTTTCTACCCTGGGACCTTAATTCAATAATAACCCAAAATTAACCAAACCGGTAAAATGTAGGCCAAAACGACGACAGACGACTGGCCAAGTTTCGCAATTGGGCGACCAAACTTTTACCCTGGGACCTTAATTCAATAATACTCAACCCGTCTAGGCCTAACTTGGGCTACAATTTGCACAATCAGAACTTTGCCGAAAAATAGTCACTGACTCAGTCTTGGGGTAGAATCCGGTTCTGAAGGACCATGTTATTTTATTTATTTGTTGGGTTCAAAATCCCAGCTGAGCCGTGAACGGCCAAATTCTAAAGGGCCAGTCTATCTACAGCCCAAGTTAAGCTAAAATTAAAACTTACGGATTTGAGATCCTATTAGGTCCTACCTCAGGGTTGCTGACTCGATGCGGGCCTGCCTTAGACCTTTGTTACATGAATTTAATATAAACAAAAGGGTACTATTTATGGTCTTCTTTCTCAACCTTGCAACAACAACAACGCAACCTGGACTATTGCACGTGCAACAACTTGTATCTAAACAACCAAACTGAATTGCAAGAGAGCTCTCTACAGACCACACCCTGTACGTACGACATCCCACAAACGAGTAGAAAAGACGCGCAGCGCCCCAAAATGATGCCACCAGCGTCCCAAACACTGATGCCACAAGAGCCCAAAAATGCTAGCTCTAAATTAAGTGAATTTTTCACTAACCTTACAATTATGAGATGGATATTTCACCTTAACTTAATATATACAAGCAATGCTGCATCAATCAGCTTAGTCATCATATCGCCTTGGGACAACAATGGTTCTTCCTCTTCTAGATTTTCTAACACTCCCCACCGAAGAGGCATTGTTGTCGTTACCTTCTGCAAGGTTAGCCAAGCCTTCTCCATGAGGCTGTAACTCAAATGTTTCATCTTGACTATCTGTGTTTTTGCTGATTTCTAAAGCATAGAGTTTTTGTATAGGTCTCTTTAACTTTCCTCCTGAAGTCTTTACCAGTGCAGACCTAACTAAATTGTCTTTGCCAACAAACAACTCTTCAATTATGCCAAGCTTCCAGCATTGCCTTGGTCTTTCATCCCCAATCATTACCACGTCTCCCACCTTGATACAATTTGCATTGGAGCCCTTTACTTGCCTGATGGGTAATAATTGAGTTCTGGCAAGTATTCCATCTGCCACCTCTTCCATAACTGATCTTGTAGCTCTTCAAGGTACCTGAACCGTCTGGTTAACTCTCCTTGAGTGCTCTGGATAGGCTGCAAGTCTTCTGGCACACTGGGGCTTGATGTTAATCGTTTACCACAAAGAAAATGATTTGGTGTCAATGGCTCTGCATCCTGCATACTGTTGTAAACAAAAGTGATAGGCCTACTGTTCACCATTGCTTCTACTTCACATAAAACAGTAGAGAATTCTTCTTTGCTCAAATGAGCATTAGCTAAAAGTTTCTTTAATGGACACTTTACACTTCTCACTAGCCTTTCCCAAAATTCACCCCACCACCGTGCTCTCTCAACAGTGGCGGTTCCTCATATGGGCAATATGGGCAGCCGCACAGGGCGGCATTTGTGGAGGGGCGGCATGAGCGCCTGCAAAAAAAATAAAAATAAAAATAAGAAAATAAATAAATAAATAAATAAAAATAAAAAATAAAATAAAATAAATAATAAAAGATCAATAAATATATTTTTATTAATAAAAAAAACATCTATTGCATTTTCCATAAACCTTCCCATAAAAGACCTAAACAATGCAAAATGCTTCCAGATTAATATTATTGGGAATAAAGGCCCATACTTTAACATATGTAATGTTATTTTTCTGGGTTTGGTTAAATAGTGAAATGTATATTATGAAGCATCTGATGAGCCCTTGATTGATGCTTTGAAGAAGCTGGAGGTGACATTTTTCAATGCAGTGGTTGATGCTGCAACATCAGCCATTCAGAAAAGATTTTCCACGTTGGAAATTGTGGGAGAGAAGTTTGGAGTGCTGACACATTTCCAAGATCTACATTTGAGGAGCTGACAGAACAATGTGTGAACCTTAGTACTACACTACACTTTAAGGGACAATCTGACTTGGATGGCAGAGAGCTTGCACAGGAGCTGAAGAACTTGCCTGACTTGCCATCAAAGACCATATCCTTGCTTGAACTGCTGACATTTATCCATGAAAGGGAGCTCTCTGAAATATATCCAAATTTGTGGACTGCTCTCAGAATTGGTCTTACTCTCGTCATGTCTGTTGCTGAAGCAGAGAGGAGCTTTTCAAAGCTGAAGCTCATCAAATCCTACCTGAGGTCAACTATGTCACAGGAACGCCTTACCGGTCTGGCCATCATCAGTATAAATCATACAATTGCTGAGCAGATTTCATATGATGATTTAATTCATGACTTTGCATCAAGGAAGGTAAGAAGAGTCAGGCTTTAGATGGCAGTTGTGCTGTGGTGCAATTTATTTTGTTTCTTGTTCAAAGTGTAGCATAATAATTCCCTCTCTTAAGTGTCTTATTCTATTTATGTGATAGAGCATTTGTACAATTTAGAAATTTGATTCTCTAGTTTATTTATGGCAGTTGTGCAATTTAATTGTATTTTTCCTGTTCATAGTATCATAATTACATTCTCTTAAGTGAGTTATTCTATTTACGTGATGAAGGATTTGTAAAATTCAGAAATTTGAGTCTTTGTTTTGGTTCTGAAGTTCCAACAATTAGTCCAATAAAAAGTTATTTTGTGAAAGAGTTATGTCTGTCCTTTATTTTGGGGGGATTCGAATGTGTGTGTTTTGGCGAACAGGGGGGGGGGGGGCGCTGAAGGTGAGGTTCGCCCAGGGTCATGTAAGCTAGGACCGCCACTGCTCTCAACAATAAACTCCCACTGTACCCCTTGGTGTGAAAAGTAGGATTGGAATCCTTCCTCTTTTAGCAAGGACCAAACTTCTTGGAGTTCCTTTGCAGCCTTTTGAAGGTTTTTGCATTATCCGATATGATTTTATTTGGGAAACCCCTTCTGTTCACAAACCTTTTAAAGGCCAAAAGAAATACATCACTACTTAAGTTGCTTACCAACTCCAAATGGATTGCTCTGGTGGTAGCACAGGTGAAAAGACATATATAACCTTTGTTAGACTCCCTCGCTCATACACATAGACTGGCCTGCAAAGTCTACTCCCACTACATCAAATGGGGCAGTATAGACACACCGTTCTCTTGGAAGTGGAGCCACTTTTCATAATAAGGCTTTGCACTCCAACGCTTGCAAACCACACATTTATGCTAGACCTTTTTTACTACTTGTCTAATTTTGGGAATCCAAAATTGTTGTCTAATCTCTATTATCACTTCTCTAACTCCAGCATGTAACAGCTTATGATGAGTATCCAGGATCAAAAGGCCACAAAGTGCCCCCCAGAAGGTAGCAAAATTGGATGTCTTTTCTCCTCTGGAAGCCCAGAAAACTGTAGTCTACCTCCTACTCTCAATAAATCCTGATCCAAAAACACATCCAAACCCTTGAGCGCAGAATGTGTTGGTAGAACCTGTAATGGATGGCTGGTGAGCAATTCTCTCTCTTCACCAAATTTTTCCTTCTGCATATATACCACCCAGTATTTCCTGGCTTGCTGAATCTCATTACTGTTCAGAATTCCTTCCCTTCTTGTTTCTCCCTTAATGTTGTTGGTAAATCTATATACCCATGCTGTCACTCTTAACAATCTTTTCAGACTGCTAATGTCCTCAAGCCTCAATATGGGGTCCTGCTGCATAACTTGACAACTGTTCACAGCGCATTTTCTCACCTCACTCACCCATGCTTCTTCAGCCTGGCATTCTCCTACAATAGGCTGATTAGAAGGCCAGTTTTCACTTCCAAGTTTTAGCCACTCCGGCCCATTCCACCACAAACTTGACTGTGCAAGATCTTTCACTGAAATTACTCGTGTTGGTAAATCAGCGGCGGTTTGGGTGCCTGGACAATGCTTCCATTGCTTGGGATCTGTGTGCGCTTGAATTTCCTTCACCCTATTGACAACAAATGGTTTCCATTTCCTTGCCTGGCTTCTTAACCAGTGCCAAACTATAGTGGAGTCTGTCCAATAATAGCTTGGAATTTCAGAGAGGGCCAAAGACTTTTGCACTATAACTGCAAGCCGACAAGCAATAACTGCACCCATCAATTCCAACCTTGGAACAGAAAGCCTTTTCAAAGGTGCTACTCTGCTCTTGGCAGCAACCAACCTGCAACTTACTTCCTCTTGCAATGCGCCTCTTATATAAATACAAGTTGCATAGGCTTCCTCACTTGCATCACAAAAGATGTGCAGCTCCAAATTGTCTGGACTATTGTACAACTCTCCAAAGTACCATCTTGGGATTTCAATGTCTCCAAGATGTGCCAATTCTTTGAACCAATATTTCCACTTTACCACCATATGATCAGGTAACTCTTGGTCCCAACCAAGTCCAATTTCCCAGAGGCTCTGAAACCAAATTTTGACTTTATCACAAATGGAGCCAGGAATCCAAGAGGATCAAAGACCTTTGAAGCCAAACTAAGAGCTGTACGTTTTGTCCACCTTGTCTCATTCTCAGCCAGCTCTACTAAAGATTTCCCATTGAAGGTAAACAAATCATCATCTTGCTGCCAAACAATGCCTAGCACCTTTGCGTCTATTGCCCACAACTCCTTAATACCAGAATCCTCAATACTTCTTGTAATTGCGAATGATTGGTCTGCCATTTTCTAAGCTCCATGCCAGCCTCCCTCATTATAGCTCTAGCCTCCATGAATATCTGTTTAGCCATTTCTGTATTATCCACGGAACACAGCAAATCATCAACATAAAAATTTTTCCTTATGTGTTCAATAGTGTTAGGATAGACTTCAGAATATTTCTTAAAATGGTACTGCATAGTAGCTGCCAACAGAAATGGACTAGAGCTGAGGCCAAACAACACTGACTTCATTCTATATGCTTGAACCTTAGGTTCATTTTCCAACAAGTCTTTCGTATCCACCCACAGATACCTTACTGCATCTCTGTCCTCTGGTTTTAACTTTATCCGCAAAAAGGCTTGCTTCACATCTGCAGTCAATGCTACTCTACCAAACCTGAATCTCAGTAACAAGGAAAATAAATCTGCATTTAAATTTGGCCCAGCATCCAAACAGTCATTCAAGGACACACCACCTTTGTCCTTGGCTGAGCCATCAAAAACTACCCTCAGTTTGGTGGTAGTTTTGTCTCGCCGTACCACTGCATGGTGTGGCAGATAATGTGCCTCCTGGCTCACCAGCTCACCTTGCACCCTTTCAGCATAGCCCTCCCTTACATAACTTAGGATGGCCTCATTGTATTCAATTAACAACTCCTCATTTTTTCTTAGCCTGTACAATGAAGTCTCCAACCTCCGATTAGCTAGCTGAAGGTTTGAACCGGGTTTGCAAGAATCCTTCCATGGTAGGCCAACTTCATAGCAACCATCTCTAAACCCAATCCCTTTTTCAAATTGCTCTAAAACATCATTGTTCACTGTACTTGCCTGTTGTCCTTTATGCCAATAGATTCAAGTTCCCAAAACGCTTTCAAATGCCTTTCCAGACCATGGCTGTTCTCCTCAATCTTAACAAAAAGAGCCTTAACTTCCATTTCATTGCAATAACTACCATGTAGCATCCAGCCTAGCTTACTTTCAATAGCTACCGGGCCTTGAGATGTACGGACAATATTACCAGTGATGAAGTCCCAATAATAGTCAGCTCCAATCAAAAGACTAATATCTTCTGTTCCCTCAAACTTATTATTGCCCAAATTAATTCCTTTAACTTGCAATTCTTGGACACATGCCATATCTAAACAAGTAGTGACTGGAGCACAAAGTTCCTCAATCTCTACAGCTTGGACCTTGATAGTGGGACTTTGCGGTAACAACCCTTTAACCAGAACTTCTACCTTCTTAAATTTGGTTCGGTTTTGAACGGAACCCCCAAACCCAGAAATTCTTAAATTTTCCCTCTTAAGTTCTTTAAACTTCAATTTTCTGGAAATTCTGGTCTTAATAAAACTACACTGGCTACCACTATCAAACAACACTCTTACAGTAGCTTCTCCCTCATTCCCAATTAATAAGGCTGCAGTTGTTTGCAATAATCCCCCTTTACTTTTACTCCCTTGCATAGCAGTGGCATGTGCCACTGATGTCTCTACTTCTGGGGTAGGCCTACTAGGAGTGTTTTCACACAATAATGGCTGATGCCTACCATGACATTTTTTGCACAAAATTTTAAACTTACAAAACCTTGCTCTATGACCTTTCAAAAAACATTTAAAACATGCTGTGGACTTAGTTACCCTGTCCTTTCTCTCCTCAAAGGGTAAGCCTCAGCCACCTCACATTTATATGACTTGTGGTTGCCTTCGCAAAATATGCATTCCTTGATTCCCTTTAATTTATTCTCAGAGGAGCATGTAGAGCTGACACTGTACCTGGGCTATTCCTTTTTGTGGAAACTTTGGTGCTGTGCCTGCCTTTGTCCCCTTGTTTACCATCCCACTGTGCAAACTCAACTCCCTCTCGTCTTGCTAATTCTGTGCCTAAAAGACTTAACATCTGCTGAAGGGGGATGTACACATGTTCTGCAGAGTGTCCCCTACTTAATTCAAGCAAAATTGAGCTAGGCAATTTAGACTCCAGTGTAGGAACCAACATTATACCATACTTTCCATTCCTACACCCAAGTTGTCCAGGGACCTAGTTCTAATTTCAAATTCATCATATAACTGCCGTAACTCCTTGACACTATTAGGATTATTAACAGGAGGTATAGCTAAAAGTGCACGGAGGTGGCTTTTAATTAAGATCTCTGGCTTACCAAACCGTTTCTTTAATATATCCCAAGCCACATTATAATTAGCCTCTGTTAATGCTAATCCTGCTATAGTCTTTGCTGCCTCCCCTTCCAAGAGGGACCGCAAATAATTAAACTTCTCCACGGCACTTAACACTTGACTAGAATGAACTGCTGATTGAAAACTGTCTGCCCATCCTTGCCATTCCTGAATACTCCCAGAAAATGTTTTGAGTACAAGCCTCGGTAATTGAACTACAGATCTGTTAACCTTAACTTCACAAACATCATTTGTTGAGTGTTGTGTTTCATTATCAGACCTGGTCTCTAACTGTACTGAGCTGCTAAACTCTTTTGCTCGGAGGCCTACTTTAATTATATCATCAATAATCTCTTCAAAGTAAATTATGTTATTTTCTATTTCATCCTCTTCTATAAGAGCCTCAATTTTAACATTTACCTCACTTAGAGCAACCTTTTTAGTTTCTAATATGGAAAGCTGCGCAGTCACTAAGCGTAAATCCTCTTGCTCTATGGCAGAATCTATAGTGGCAATGACCTTTGTAATTAGACCTTTGTAGGCGCTTCTCCTTTTTATAAATTTGTTCAATTCAGATGCACTCATCTTCAATGCAAACAACAATTGGGCTCAATGCCAAATAGCTGAATTGGCAGAAATACTTAACCAAACTGATCAAACGCAAATTTTACTTTCAAATAAACTGAATTGCTAGGTGGGGTACTAACCAACACCAGTATGGAATACCAAATTTTCCACCCAGGACCTTAACTGATCAAACGCAAATTTTACTTTCAAAATAACTGAATTGCTGGGTGGGGTACTAACCAAACACCAGTATGGAATACCAAATTTTCCACCCCAGGACCTTATTCAATAATAACCCAAAATTAACCAAACCGGTAAAATGTAGGCCAAAACACGACAGACGACTGGCCAAGTTTAGCAATTGGGCGACCAAAACTTTCTACCCTGGGACCTTAATTCAATAATAACCCAAATTTAACCAAACCGGTAAAATGTAGGCCAAAAACAACGACAGACGACTGGCCAAGTTTAATTGGGCAACCAAACTTTCTACCCTGGGACCTTAATTCATTAATAACCCAAAATTAACCAACCGGTAAAATGGACCAAAAACAACGACAGACGACTGGCCAAGTTTCGCAATTGGGCGACCAAACTTCCTACCCTGGGACTTAATTCAATAATAACCCAAAATTAACCAAACCGGTAAAATGTAGGCCAAAAACGACGACAGACGACTGGCCAAGTTTCGCAATTGGGCGACCAAACTTCCTACCCTGGGACTTTAATTCAATAATAACCCAAAATTAACCAAACCGGTAAAATGTAGGCCAAAACAACGACAGACGACTGGCCAAGTTTAGCAATTGGGCGACGAAACTTTCTACCTGGGACCTTAATTCAATAATAACCCAAAATTAACCAAACCGGTAAAATGTAGGCCAAAAACGACGACAGACGACTGGCCAAGTTTCGCAATTGGGCGACCAAAACTTTCTACCCTGGGACCTTAACTCAATAATACTCAACCCGTCTAGGCCTAACTTGGGCTACAATTTGCACAATCAGAACTTTGCCGAAAAATAGTCACTGACTCAGTCTTGGGGTAGAATCCGGTTCTGAAGGACCATGTTATTTTATTTATTTGTTGGGTTCAAAATCCCAGCTGAGCCGTGAACGGCCAAATTCTAAAGGGCCAGTGCTACCTACAGCCCAAGTTAAGCTAAAATTAAAACTTACGGATTTGAGATCCTATTAGGTCCTACCTCAGGGTTGCTGACTCGATGCGGGCCTGCCTTAGACCTTTGTTACATGAATTTAATATAAACAAAAGGGGTACTATTTATGGTCTTCTTTCTCAACCTTGCAACAACAACAACGCAACCTGGACTATTGCACGATGCAAGAACCTTGTATCTAAACAACCAAACTGAATTGCAAGAGAGCTCTCTAACAGACCACACCCTGTACGTACGACATCCCACAAACGAGTAGAAAAGACGCGCAGCGCCCCAAAATGATGCCACCAGCGTCCCAAACACTGATGCCACAAGAGCCCAAAAATGCTAGCTCTAAATTAAGTGAATTTTTCACTAACCTTACAATTATGAGATGGATATATTTTCACCTTAACTTAATATATACAAGCAATGCTGCATCAATCAGCTTAGTCATCATATCGCCTTGGGACAACAATGGTTCTTCCTCTTCTAGATTTTCTAACACTCCCCACCGAAGAGGCATTGTTGTCGTTACCTTCTGCAAGGTTAGCCAAGCCTTCTCCATGAGGCTGTAACTCAAATGTTTCATCTTGACTATCTGTGTTTTGCTGATTTCTAAAGCATAGAGTTTTTGTATAGGTCTCTTTAACTTTCCTCCTGAAGTCTTTACCAGTGCAGACCTAACTAAATTGTCTTTGCCAACAAACAACTCTTCAATTATGCCAAGCTTCCAGCATTGCCTTGGTCTTTCATCCCCAATCATTACCACTTCTCCCACCTTGATACAATTTGCATTGGAGCCCTTTACTTTGCCTGATGGGTAATAATTGAGTTCTGGCAAGTATTCCATCTGCCACCTCTTCCATAACTGATCTTGTAGCTCTTCAAGGTACCTGAACCGTCTGGTTAACTCTCCTTGAGTGCTCTGGATAGGCTGCAAGTCTTCTGGCACACTGGGGCTTGATGTTAATCGTTTACCACAAAGAAAATGATTGGTGTCAATGGCTCTGCATCCTGCATACTGTTGTAAACAAAAGTGATAGGCCTACTGTTCACCATTGCTTCTACTTCACATAAAACAGTAGAGAATTCTTCTTTGCTCAAATGAGCATTAGCTAAAAGTTTCTTTAATGGACACTTTACACTTCTCACTAGCCTTTCCCAAAATTCACCCCACCACCGTGCTCTCTCAACCAGTGGCGGTTCCTCATATGGGCAATATGGGCAGCCGCACAGGGCGGCATTTGTGGAGGGCGGCATGAGCGCCTGCAAAAAAAATAAAAATAAAAATAAGAATAAATAAATAAATAAATAAATAAAAATAAAAAATAAAATAAAATAAATAATAAAAGATCAATAAATATATTTTTATTAATAAAAAAACATCTATTGCATTTTCCATAAACCTTCCCATAAAAGACCTAAACAATGCAAAATGCTTCCAGATTAATATTATTGGGAATAAAGGCCCATACTTTAACATATGTAATGTTATTTTTCTGGGTTTGGTTAAATAGTGAAATGTATATTATGAAGCATCTGATGAGCCCTTGATTGATGCTTTGAAGAAGCTGGAGGTGACATTTTTCAATGCAGTGGTTGATGCTGCAACATCAGCCATTCAGAAAAGATTTTCCACGTTGGAAATTGTGGGAGAGAAGTTTGGAGTGCTGACACATTTCCAAGATCTCACATTTGAGGAGCTGACAGAACAATGTGTGAACCTTAGTACTACACTACACTTTAAGGGACAATCTGACTTGGATGGCAGAGAGCTTGCACAGGAGCTGAAGAACTTGCCTGACTTGCCATCAAAGACCATATCCTTGCTTGAACTGCTGACATTTATCCATGAAAGGGAGCTCTCTGAAATATATCCAAATTTGTGGACTGCTCTCAGAATTGGTCTTACTCTTCCAGTCACTGTTGCTGAAGCAGAGAGGCTTTTCAAAGCTGAAGCTCATCAAATCCTACCTGAGGTCAACTATGTCACAGGAACGCCTTACCGGTCTGGCCATCATCAGTATAAATCATACAATTGCTGAGCAGATTTCATATGATGATTTAATTCATGACTTTGCATCAAGGAAGGTAAGAAGAGTCAGGCTTTAGATGGCAGTTGTGCTGTGGTGCAATTTATTTTGTTTCTTGTTCAAAGTGTAGCATAATAATTACCCTCTCTTAAGTGTCTTATTCTATTTATGTGATAGAGCATTTGTACAATTTAGAAATTTGATTCTCTAGTTTATTTATGGCAGTTGTGCAATTTAATTTGTATTTTTCCTGTTCATAGTATCATAATTACATTCTCTTAAGTGAGTTATTCTATTTACGTGATGAAGGATTTGTAAAATTCAGAAATTTGAGTCTTTGTTTTGGTTCTGAAGTTCCAACAATTAGTCCAATAAAAAGTTATTTGTGAAAGAGTTATGTCTGTCCTTTATTTTGGGGGGATTCGAATGTGTGTGTTTTGGCGAACAGGGGGGGGGGGGGCGCTGAAGGTGAGGTTCGCCCAGGGCGTCATGTAAGCTAGGACCGCCACTGCTCTCAACAATAAACTCCCACTGTACCCCTTGGTGTGAAAAGTAGGATTGGAATCCTTCCTCTTTTAGCAAGGACCAAACTTCTTGGAGTTCCTTTGCAGCCTTTTTGAAGGTTTTTGCATTATCCGATATGATTTTATTTGGGAAACCCCTTCTTTCACAAACTTTTAAAGGCCAAAAGAAATACATCACTACTTAAGTTGCTTACCAACTCCAAATGGATTGCTCTGGTGGTAGCACAGGTGAAAAGACATATATAACCTTTGTTAGACTCCCCTCGCTCATACACATAGACTGGCCCTGCAAAGTCTACTCCCACTACATCAAATGGGGCAGTATAGACACACCGTTCTCTTGGAAGTGGAGCCACCTTTTCATAATAAGGCTTTGCACTCCAACGCTTGCAAACCACACATTTATGCAAGACCTTTTTTACTACTTGTCTAATTTTGGGAATCCAAAATTGTTGTCTAATCTCTATTATCACTTCTCTAACTCCAGCATGTAACAGCTTATGATGAGTATCCAGGATCAAAAGGCCCACAAAGTGCCCCCAGAAGGTAGCAAAATTGGATGTCTTTTCTCCTCTGGAAGCCCAGAAAACTGTAGTCTACCTCCTACTCTCAATAAATCCTGATCCAAAAACACATCCAAACCCTTGAGCGCAGAATGTGTTGGTAGAACCTGTAATGGATGGCTGGTGAGCAATTCTCTCTCTTCACCAAATTTTTCCTTCTGCATATATACCACCCAGTATTTCCTGGCTTGCTGAATCTCATTACTGTTCAGAATTCCTTCCCTTCTTGTTTCTCCCTTAATGTTGTTGGTAAATCTATATACCCATGCTGTCACTCTTAACAATCTTTTCAGACTGCTAATGTCCTCAAGCCTCAATATGGGGTCCTGCTGCATAACTTGACAACTGTTCACAGCGCATTTTCTCACCTCACTCACCCATGCTTCTTCAGCCTGGCATTCTCCTACAATAGGCTGATTAGAAGGCCAGTTTTCACTTCCAAGTTTTAGCCACTCCGGCCCATTCCACCACAAATTTGACTGTGCAAGATCTTTCACTGAAATTCCTCGTGTTGGTAAATCAGCGGGGGTTTGGGTGCTGGACAATGCTTCCATTGCTTGGGATCTGTGTGCGCTTGAATTTCCTCCACCCTATTGGCAACAAATGGTTTCCATTTCCTTGCCTGGCTTCTTAACCAGTGCCAAACTATAGTGGAGTCTGTCCAATAATAGCTTGGAATTTCAGAGAGGGCCAAAGACTTTTGCACTATAACTGCAAGCCGACTAGCAATAACTGCACCCATCAATTCCAACCTTGGAACAGAAAGCCTTTCAAAGGTGCTACTCTGCTCTTGCAGCAACCAACCTGCAACTTACTTCCTCTTGCAATGCGCCTCTTATATAAATACAAGTTGCATAGGCTTCCTCACTTGCATCACAAAAGATGTGCAGCTCCAAATTGTCTGGACTATTGTTCAACTCTCCAAGTACCATCTTGGGATTCAATGTCTCCAAGATGTGCCAATTCTTTGAACCAATATTTCCACCTTACCACCATATGATCAGGTAACTCTTGGTCCCAACCAAGTCCAATTTCCCAGAGGCTCTGAAACCAAATTTTTGACTTTATCACAAATGGAGCCAGGAATCCAAGAGGATCAAAGACCTTTGAAGCCAAACTAAGAGCTGTACGTTTTGTCCACCTTGTCTCATTCTCAGCCAGCTCTAGTAAAGATTTCCCATTGAAGGTAAACAAATCATCATCTTGCTGCCAAACAATGCCTAGCACCTTTGCGTCTATTGCCCACAACTCCTTAATACCAGAATCCTCAATACTTTCTTGTAATTGCGCATGATTGGTCTGCCATTTTCTAAGCTCCATGCCAGCCTCCCTCATTATAGCTCTAGTCTCCATGAATATCTGTTTAGCCATTTCTGTATTATCCACGGAACACAGCAAATCATCAACATAAAAATTTTTCCTTATGTGTTCAATAGTGTTAGGATAGACTTCAGAATGTTTCTTAAAATGGTACTGCATAGTAGCTGCCAACAGAAATGGACTAGAGCTGAGGCCAAACAACACTGACTTCATTCTATATGCTTGAACCTTAGGTTCATTTTCCAACAAGTCTTTCGTATCCACCCACAGATACCTTACTGCATCTCTGTCCTCTGGTTTTAACTTTATCCGCAAAAAGGCTTGCTTCACATCTGCAGTCAATGCTACTCTACCAAACCTGAATCTCAGTAACAAGGAAAATAAATCTGCATTTAAATTTGGCCCAGCATCCAAACAGTCATTCAAGGACACACCACCTTTGTCCTTGGCTGAGCCATCAAAAACTACCTCAGTTTGGTGGTAGTTTTGTCTCGCCGTACCACTGCATGGTGTGGCAGATAATGTGCCTCCTGGCCAGGGTTGTGGAGTCGGAGTCGTTGAGTCGGAGTCGTGGAGTCGCACGTTCAGGGCGGAGTCGGAGTCGGAGTCGGAGTCGAATTTTTACAATGTGTGGAGTCGGAGTCGGAGTCGGAGTCGAATTTTTACAATGTGTGGAGTCGGAGTCGGAGTCGAATTTTTACAATGTGTGGAGTCGGAGTCGGAGTCGGAAAATTTTGGACCGACTCCACAACCCTGGTTATAGCCACTAAGTTAAGAAGGGTTATTCAATTTTAAGTAGGACTACTACTGGTTAGACCTTAATTATGTTTAAGAGAATCTTTTTCATTTATATATATATATATATATATATATATATATATATATATATATATATTATTGGAAAAAATAAAGATCCCTTAATATGATATCTACAAGTCAATATCCTTCTTAATATTTGAATGTTCCCTTATCCTAGAAAGTAACCTGACGATTCATGTGGTGGTGATGAAATGTCTTATTATTATGATAATTATAGAGTGAAACACTAGAGGAGTCGGAGTCGTATATTTAAAATGTGAGGAGTCGGAGTCGGATTTTTAGATTTTTACAATGTGTGGAGTCGGAGTCGGAGTCGGAGTCGAATTTTTTACAATGTGTGGAGTCGGAGTCGGAGTCGGAGTCGAATTTTTACAATGTGTGGAGTCGGAGTCGGAGTCAGAAAATTTTGGACCGACTCCACAACCCTGCTCCTGGCTCACCAGCTCACCTTGCACCCTTTCAGCATAGCCCTCCCTTACATAACTTAGGATGGCCTCATTGTATTCAATTAACAACTCCTCATTTTTTCTTAGCCTGTACAATGAAGTCTCCAACCTCCGATTAGCTAGCTGAAGGTTTGAACCGGGTTTGCAAGAATCCTTCCATGGTAGGCCAACTTCATAGCAACCATCTCTAAACCCAATCCCTTTTTCAAATTGCTCTAAAACATCATTGTTCACTGTACTTGCCTGTTGTCCTTTATGCCAATAGATTCAAGTTCCCAAAACGCTTTCAAATGCCTTTCCAGACCATGGCTGTTCTCCTCAATCTTAACAAAAAGAGCCTTAACTTCCATTTCATTGCAATAACTACCATGTAGCATCCAGCCTAGCTTACTTTCAATAGCTACCGGGCCTGAGATGTACGGACAATATTACCAGTGATGAAGTCCCAATAATAGTCAGCTCCAATCAAAAGACTAATATCTTCTGTTCTCAAACTTATTATTGCCCAAATTAATTCCTTTAACTTGCAATTCTTGGACACATGCCATATCTAAACAAGTAGTGACTGGAGCACAAAGTTCCTCAATCTCTACAGCTTGGACCTTGATAGTGGGACTTTGCGGTAACAACCCTTTAACCAGAACTTCTACCTTCTTAAATTTGGTTCGGTTTTGAACGGAACCCCCAAACCCAGAAATTCTTAAATTTTCCCTCTTAAGTTCTTTAAACTTCAATTTTCTGGAAATTCTGGTCTTAATAAAACTACACTGGCTACCACTATCAAACAACACTCTTACAGTAGCTTCTCCCTCATTCCCAATTAATAAGGCTGCAGTTGTTTGCAATAATCCCCCTTTACTTTTACTCCCTTGCATAGCAGTGGCATGTGCCACTGATGTCTCTACTTCTGGGGTAGGCCTACTAGGAGTGTTTTCACACAATAATGGCTGATGCCTCATGACATTTTTTGCACAAAATTTTAAACTTACAAAACCTTGCTCTATGACCTTTCAAAAAACATTTAAAACATGCTGTGGACTTAGTTACCCTGTCCTTTCTCTCCTCAAAGGGTAAGCCTCAGCCACCTCACATTTATATGACTTGTGGTTGCCTTCGCAAAATATGCATTCCTTGATTCCCTTTAATTTATTCTCAGAGGAGGCATGTAGAGCTGACACTGTACCTGGGCTATTCCTTTTTGTGGAAACTTTGGTGCTGTGCCTGCCTTTGTCCCCTTGTTTACCATCCCACTGTGCAAACTCAACTCCCTCTCGTCTTGCTAATTCGTGCCTAAAAGACTTAACATCTGCTGAAGGGGGATGTACACATGTTCTGCAGAGTGTCCCCTACTTAATTCAAGCAAAATTGAGCTAGGCAATTTAGACTCCAGTGTAGGAACCAACATTATACCATACTTTCCATTCCTACACCCAAGTTGTCCAGGGACCTAGTTCTAATTTCAAATTCATCATATAACTGCCGTAACTCCTTGACACTATTAGGATTATTAACAGGAGGTATAGCTAAAAGTGCACGGAGGTGGCTTTTAATTAAGATCTCTGGCTTACCAAACCGTTTCTTTAATATATCCCAAGCCACATTATAATTAGCCTCTGTTAATGCTAATCCTGCTATAGTCTTTGCTGCCTCCCCTTCCAAGAGGGACCGCAAATAATTAAACTTCTCCACGGCACTTAACACTTGACTAGAATGAACTGCTGATTGAAAACTGTCTGCCCATCCTTGCCATTCCTGAATACTCCCAGAAAATGTTTGAGTACAAGCCTCGGTAATTGAACTACAGATCTGTTAACCTTAACTTCACAAACATCATTTGTTGAGTGTTGTGTTTCATTATTAGACCTGGTCTCTAACTGTACTGAGCTGCTAAACTCTTTTGCTCGGAGGCCTACGTTAATTATATCATCAATAATCTCTTCAAAGTAAATTATGTTATTTTCTATTTCATCCTCTTCTATAAGAGCCTCAATTTTAACATTTACCTCACTTAGAGCAACCTTTTAGTTTCTAATATGGAAAGCTGCGCAGTCACTAAGCGTAAATCCTCTTGCTCTATGGCAGAATCTATAGTGGCAATGACCTTTGTAATTAGACCTTTGTAGGCGCTTCTCCTTTTTATAAATTTGTTCAATTCAGATGCACTCATCTTCAATGCAAACAACAATTGGGCTCAATGCCAAATGAGCTGAATTGGCAGAAATACTTAACCAAACTGATCAAACGCAAATTTTACTTTCAAATAAACTGAATTGCTAGGTGGGGTACTAACCAACACCAGTATGGAATACCAAATTTTCCACCCAGACCTTAATTCAATAATAAACCAAATTAACCAAACGGTAAATGTAGGCCAAAAACAACGACAGACGACTGGCCAAGTTTCGCAATTGGGCAACCAAACTTTCTACCCTGGGACCTTAATTCAATAATAACCCAAAATTAACCAAACCGGTAAAATGTAGGCCAAAACAACGACAGACGACTGGCCAAGTTTCGAATTGGGCGACCAAACTTTCTACCCTGGGACCTTAATTCAATAATAACCCAAAATTAACCAAACCGGTAAAATGTAGGCCAAAACAACGACAGACGACTGGCCAAGTTTAGCAATTGGGCGACCAAACTTTCTACCCTGGGACCTTAATTCAATAATAACCCAAAATTAACCAAACCGGTAAAATGTAGGCCAAAAACGACGACAGACGACTGGCCAAGTTTCGCAATTGGGCGACCAAACTTTCTACCCTGGGACCTTAATTCAATAATAACCCAAAATTAACCAAACCGGTAAAATGTAGGCCAAAACAACGACAGACGACTGGCCAAGTTTAGCAATTGGGCGACCAAACTTTCTACCTGGGACCTTAATTCAATAATAACCCAAAATTAACCAAACCGGTAAAATGTAGGCCAAAACAACGACAGACGACTGGCCAAGTTTCGCAATTGGGCGACCAAACTTTCTACCCTGGGACCTTAATTCAATAATACTCAACCCGTCTAGGCCTAACTTGGGCTACAATTTGCACAATCAGAACTTTGCCGAAAAATAGTCACTGACTCAGTCTTGGGGTAGAATCCGGTTCTGAAGGACCATGTTATTTTATTTATTTGTTGGGTTCAAAATCCCAGCTGAGCCGTGAACGGCCAAATTCTAAAGGGCCAGTGCTACCTACAGCCCAAGTTAAGCTAAAATTAAAACTTACGGATTTGAGATCCTATTAGGTCCTACCTCAGGGTTGCTGACTCGATGCGGGCCTGCCTTAGACCTTTGTTACATGAATTTAATATAACAAAAGGGGTACTATTTATGGTCTTCTTTCTCAACCTTGCAACAACAACAACGCAACCTGGACTATTGCACGATGCAAGAACCTTGTATCTAAACAACCAAACTGAATTGCAAGAGAGCTCTCTAACAGACCACACCCTGTACGTACGACATCCCACAAACGAGTAGAAAAGACGCGCAGCGCCCCAAAATGATGCCACCAGCGTCCCAAACACTGATGCCACAAGAGCCCAAAAATGCTAGCTCTAAATTAAGTGAATTTTTCACTAACCTTACAATTATGAGATGGATATATTTTCACCTTAACTTAATATATACAAGCAATGCTGCATCAATCAGCTTAGTCATCATATCGCCTTGGGACAACAATGGTTCTTCCTCTTCTAGATTTTCTAACACTCCCCACCGAAGAGGCATTGTTGTCGTTACCTTCTGCAAGGTTAGCCAAGCCTTCTCCATGAGGCTGTAACTCAAATGTTTCATCTTGACTATCTGTGTTTTTGCTGATTTCTAAAGCATAGAGTTTTTGTATAGGTCTCTTTAACTTTCCTCCTGAAGTCTTTACCAGTGCAGACCTAACTAAATTGTCTTTGCCAACAAACAACTCTTCAATTATGCCAAGCTTCCAGCATTGCCTTGGTCTTTCATCCCCAATCATTACCACTTCTCCCACCTTGATACAATTTGCATTGGAGCCCTTTACTTTGCCTGATGGGTAATAATTGAGTTCTGGCAAGTATTCCATCTGCCACCTCTTCCATAACTGATCTTGTAGCTCTTCAAGGTACCTGAACCGTCTGGTTAACTCTCCTTGAGTGCTCTGGATAGGCTGCAAGTCTTCTGGCACACTGGGGCTTGATGTTAATCGTTTACCACAAAGAAAATGATTTGGTGTCAATGGCTCTGCATCCTGCATACTGTTGTAAACAAAAGTGATAGGCCTACTGTTCACCATTGCTTCTACTTCACATAAAACAGTAGAGAATTCTTCTTTGCTCAAATGAGCATTAGCTAAAAGTTTCTTTAATGGACACTTTACACTTCTCACTAGCCTTTCCCAAAATTCACCCCACCACCGTGCTCTCTCAACCAGTGGCGGTTCCTCATATGGGCAATATGGGCAGCCGCACAGGGCGGCATTTGTGGAGGGGCGGCATGAGCGCCTGCAAAAAAAATAAAAATAAAAATAAGAATAAATAAATAAATAAATAAATAAAAATAAAAAATAAAATAAAATAAATAATAAAAGATCAATAAATATATTTTTATTAATAAAAAAAACATCTATTGCATTTTCCATAAACCTTCCCATAAAAGACCTAAACAATGCAAAATGCTTCCAGATTAATATTATTGGGAATAAAGGCCCATACTTTAACATATGTAATGTTATTTTTCTGGGTTTGGTTAAATAGTGAAATGTATATTATGAAGCATCTGATGAGCCCTTGATTGATGCTTTGAAGAAGCTGGAGGTGACATTTTTCAATGCAGTGGTTGATGCTGCAACATCAGCCATTCAGAAAAGATTTTCCACGTTGGAAATTGTGGGAGAGAAGTTTGGAGTGCTGACACATTTCCAAGATCTCACATTTGAGGAGCTGACAGAACAATGTGTGAACCTTAGTACTACACTACACTTTAAGGGACAATCTGACTTGGATGGCAGAGAGCTTGCACAGGAGCTGAAGAACTTGCCTGACTTGCCATCAAAGACCATATCCTTGCTTGAACTGCTGACATTTATCCATGAAAGGGAGCTCTCTGAAATATATCCAAATTTGTGGACTGCTCTCAGAATTGGTCTTACTCTTCCAGTCACTGTTGCTGAAGCAGAGAGGAGCTTTTCAAAGCTGAAGCTCATCAAATCCTACCTGAGGTCAACTATGTCACAGGAACGCCTTACCGGTCTGGCCATCATCAGTATAAATCATACAATTGCTGAGCAGATTTCATATGATGATTTAATTCATGACTTTGCATCAAGGAAGGTAAGAAGAGTCAGGCTTTAGATGGCAGTTGTGCTGTGGTGCAATTTATTTTGTTTCTTGTTCAAAGTGTAGCATAATAATTACCCTCTCTTAAGTGTCTTATTCTATTTATGTGATAGAGCATTTGTACAATTTAGAAATTTGATTCTCTAGTTTATTTATGGCAGTTGTGCAATTTAATTTGTATTTTTCCTGTTCATAGTATCATAATTACATTCTCTTAAGTGAGTTATTCTATTTACGTGATGAAGGATTTGTAAAATTCAGAAATTTGAGTCTTTGTTTTGGTTCTGAAGTTCCAACAATTAGTCCAATAAAAAGTTATTTTGTGAAAGAGTTATGTCTGTCCTTTATTTTGGGGGGATTCGAATGTGTGTGTTTTGGCGAAAGGGGGGGGGGGGCGCTGAAGGTGAGGTTCGCCCAGGGCGTCATGTAAGCTAGGACCGCCACTGCTCTCAACAATAAACTCCCACTGTACCCCTTGGTGTGAAAAGTAGGATTGGAATCCTTCCTCTTTTAGCAAGGACCAAACTTCTTGGAGTTCCTTTGCAGCCTTTTTGAAGGTTTTTGCATTATCCGATATGATTTTATTTGGGAAACCCCTTCTGTTCACAAACCTTTTAAAGGCCAAAAGAAATACATCACTACTTAAGTTGCTTACCAACTCCAAATGGATTGCTCTGGTGGTAGCACAGGTGAAAAGACATATATAACCTTTGTTAGACTCCCCTCGCTCATACACATAGACTGGCCCTGCAAAGTCTACTCCCACTACATCAAATGGGGCAGTATAGACACACCGTTCTCTTGGAAGTGGAGCCACCTTTTCATAATAAGGCTTTGCACTCCAACGCTTGCAAACCACACATTTATGCAAGACCTTTTTTACTACTTGTCTAATTTTGGGAATCCAAAATTGTTGTCTAATCTCTATTATCACTTCTCTAACTCCAGCATGTAACAGCTTATGATGAGTATCCAGGATCAAAAGGCCCACAAAGTGCCCCCCAGAAGGTAGCAAAATTGGATGTCTTTTCTCCTCTGGAAGCCCAGAAAACTGTAGTCTACCTCCTACTCTCAATAAATCCTGATCCAAAAACACATCCAAACCCTTGAGCGCAGAATGTGTTGGTAGAACCTGTAATGGATGGCTGGTGAGCAATTCTCTCTCTTCACCAAATTTTTCCTTCTGCATATATACCACCCAGTATTTCCTGGCTTGCTGAATCTCATTACTGTTCAGAATTCCTTCCCTTCTTGTTTCTCCCTTAATGTTGTTGGTAAATCTATATACCCATGCTGTCACTCTTAACAATCTTTTCAGACTGCTAATGTCCTCAAGCCTCAATATGGGGTCCTGCTGCATAACTTGACAACTGTTCACAGCGCATTTTCTCACCTCACTCACCCATGCTTCTTCAGCCTGGCATTCTCCTACAATAGGCTGATTAGAAGGCCAGTTTTCACTTCCAAGTTTTAGCCACTCCGGCCCATTCCACCACAAATTTGACTGTGCAAGATCTTTCACTGAAATTCCTCGTGTTGGTAAATCAGCGGGGGTTTGGGTGCCTGGACAATGCTTCCATTGCTTGGGATCTGTGTGCGCTTGAATTTCCTCCACCCTATTGGCAACAAATGGTTTCCATTTCCTTGCCTGGCTTCTTAACCAGTGCCAAACTATAGTGGAGTCTGTCCAATAATAGCTTGGAATTTCAGAGAGGGCCAAAGACTTTTGCACTATAACTGCAAGCCGACTAGCAATAACTGCACCCATCAATTCCAACCTTGGAACAGAAAGCCTTTTCAAAGGTGCTACTCTGCTCTTGGCAGCAACCAACCTGCAACTTACTTCCTCTTGCAATGCGCCTCTTATATAAATACAAGTTGCATAGGCTTCCTCACTTGCATCACAAAAGATGTGCAGCTCCAAATTGTCTGGACTATTGTTCAACTCTCCAAAGTACCATCTTGGGATTTCAATGTCTCCAAGATGTGCCAATTCTTTGAACCAATATTTCCACCTTACCACCATATGATCAGGTAACTCTTGGTCCCAACCAAGTCCAATTTCCCAGAGGCTCTGAAACCAAATTTTTGACTTTATCACAAATGGAGCCAGGAATCCAAGAGGATCAAAGACCTTTGAAGCCAAACTAAGAGCTGTACGTTTTGTCCACCTTGTCTCATTCTCAGCCAGCTCTAGTAAAGATTTCCCATTGAAGGTAAACAAATCATCATCTTGCTGCCAAACAATGCCTAGCACCTTTGCGTCTATTGCCCACAACTCCTTAATACCAGAATCCTCAATACTTTCTTGTAATTGCGCATGATTGGTCTGCCATTTTCTAAGCTCCATGCCAGCCTCCCTCATTATAGCTCTAGTCTCCATGAATATCTGTTTAGCCATTTCTGTATTATCCACGGAACACAGCAAATCATCAACATAAAAATTTTTCCTTATGTGTTCAATAGTGTTAGGATAGACTTCAGAATGTTTCTTAAAATGGTACTGCATAGTAGCTGCCAACAGAAATGGACTAGAGCTGAGGCCAAACAACACTGACTTCATTCTATATGCTTGAACCTTAGGTTCATTTTCCAACAAGTCTTTCGTATCCACCCACAGATACCTTACTGCATCTCTGTCCTCTGGTTTTAACTTTATCCGCAAAAAGGCTTGCTTCACATCTGCAGTCAATGCTACTCTACCAAACCTGAATCTCAGTAACAAGGAAAATAAATCTGCATTTAAATTTGGCCCAGCATCCAAACAGTCATTCAAGGACACACCACCTTTGTCCTTGGCTGAGCCATCAAAAACTACCCTCAGTTTGGTGGTAGTTTTGTCTCGCCGTACCACTGCATGGTGTGGCAGATAATGTGCCTCCTGGCCAGGGTTGTGGAGTCGGAGTCGTTGAGTCGGAGTCGTGGAGTCGCACGTTTCAGGGCGGAGTCGGAGTCGGAGTCGGAGTCGAATTTTTACAATGTGTGGAGTCGGAGTCGGAGTCGGAGTCGAATTTTTACAATGTGTGGAGTCGGAGTCGGAGTCGAATTTTTACAATGTGTGGAGTCGGAGTCGGAGTCGGAAAATTTTGGACCGACTCCACAACCCTGGTTATAGCCACTAAGTTAAGAAGGGTTATTCAATTTTAAGTAGGACTACTACTGGTTAGACCTTAATTATGTTTAAGAGAATCTTTTTCATTTAATATATATATATATATATATTATATATATATATATATATATATATTATTGGAAAAAATAAAGATCCCTTAATATGATATCTACAAGTCAATATCCTTCTTAATATTTGAATGTTCCCTTATCCTAGAAAGTAACCTGACGATTCATGTGGTGGTGATGAAATGTCTTATTATTATGATAATTATAGAGTGAAACACTAGAGGAGTCGGAGTCGTATATTTAAAATGTGAGGAGTCGGAGTCGGATTTTTAGATTTTTTACAATGTGTGGAGTCGGAGTCGGAGTCGGAGTCGAATTTTTTACAATGTGTGGAGTCGGAGTCGGAGTCGGAGTCGAATTTTTACAATGTGTGGAGTCGGAGTCGGAGTCAGAAAATTTTGGACCGACTCCACAACCCTGCTCCTGGCTCACCAGCTCACCTTGCACCCTTTCAGCATAGCCCTCCCTTACATAACTTAGGATGGCCTCATTGTATTCAATTAACAACTCCTCATTTTTTCTTAGCCTGTACAATGAAGTCTCCAACCTCCGATTAGCTAGCTGAAGGTTTGAACCGGGTTTGCAAGAATCCTTCCATGGTAGGCCAACTTCATAGCAACCATCTCTAAACCCAATCCCTTTTTCAAATTGCTCTAAAACATCATTGTTCACTGTACTTGCCTGTTTGTCCTTTATGCCAATAGATTCAAGTTCCCAAAACGCTTTCAAATGCCTTTCCAGACCATGGCTGTTCTCCTCAATCTTAACAAAAAGAGCCTTAACTTCCATTTCATTGCAATAACTACCATGTAGCATCCAGCCTAGCTTACTTTCAATAGCTACCGGGCCTCGAGATGTGCGGACAATATTACCAGTGATGAAGTCCCAATAATAGTCAGCTCCAATCAAAAGACTAATATCTTCTGTTCTTTCAAACTTATTATTGCCCAAATTAATTCCTTTAACTTGCAATTCTTGGACACATGCCATATCTAAACAAGTAGTGACTGGAGCACAAAGTTCCTCAATCTCTACAGCTTGGACCTTGATAGTGGGACTTTGCGGTAACAACCCTTTAACCAGAACTTCTACCTTCTTAAATTTGGTTCGGTTTTGAACGGAACCCCCAAACCCAGAAATTCTTAAATTTTCCCTCTTAAGTTCTTTAAACTTCAATTTTCTGGAAATTCTGGTCTTAATAAAACTACACTGGCTACCACTATCAAACAACACTCTTACAGTAGCTTCTCCCTCATTCCCAATTAATAAGGCTGCAGTTGTTTGCAATAATCCCCCTTTACTTTTACTCCCTTGCATAGCAGTGGCATGTGCCACTGATGTCTCTACTTCTGGGGTAGGCCTACTAGGAGTGTTTTCACACAATAATGGCTGATGCCTACCATGACATTTTTTGCACAAAATTTTAAACTTACAAAACCTTGCTCTATGACCTTTCAAAAAACATTTAAAACATGCTGTGGACTTAGTTACCCTGTCCTTTCTCTCCTCAAGGGTAAAGCCTCAGCCACCTCACATTTATATGACTTGTGGTTGCCTTCGCAAAATATGCATTCCTTGATTCCCTTTAATTTATTCTCAGAGGATGCATGTAGAGCTGACACTGTACCTGGGCTATTCCTTTTTGTGGAAACTTTGGTGCTGTGCCTGCCTTTGTCCCCTTGTTTACCATCCCACTGTGCAAACTCAACTCCCTCTCGTCTTGCTAATTTGTGCCTAAAAGACTTAACATCTGCTGAAGGGGGATGTACACATGTTCTGCAGAGTGTCCCCTACTTAATTCAAGCAAAATTGAGCTAGGCAATTTAGACTCCAGTGTAGGAACCAACATTATACCATACCTTTCCATTCCTACACCCAAGTTGTCCAGGGACCTAGTTCTAATTTCAAATTCATCATATAACTGCCGTAACTCCTTGACACTATTAGGATTATTAACAGGAGGTATAGCTAAAAGTGCACGGAGGTGGCTTTTAATTAAGATCTCTGGCTTACCAAACCGTTTCTTTAATATATCCCAAGCCACATTATAATTAGCCTCTGTTAATGCTAATCCTGCTATAGTCTTTGCTGCCTCCCCTTCCAAGAGGGACCGCAAATAATTAAACTTCTCCACGGCACTTAACACTTGACTAGAATGAACTGCTGATTGAAAACTGTCTGCCCATCCTTGCCATTCCTGAATACTCCCAGAAAATGTTTGAGTACAAGCCTCGGTAATTGAACTACAGATCTGTTAACCTTAACTTCACAAACATCATTTGTTGAGTGTTGTGTTTCATTATTAGACCTGGTCTCTAACTGTACTGAGCTGCTAAACTCTTTTGCTCGGAGGCCTACTTTAATTATATCATCAATAATCTCTTCAAAGTAAATTATGTTATTTTCTATTTCATCCTCTTCTATAAGAGCCTCAATTTTAACATTTACCTCACTTAGAGCAACCTTTTTAGTTTCTAATATGGAAAGCTGCGCAGTCACTAAGCGTAAATCCTCTTGCTCTATGGCAGAATCTATAGTGGCAATGACCTTTGTAATTAGACCTTTGTAGGCGCTTCTCCTTTTTATAAATTTGTTCAATTCAGATGCACTCATCTTCAATGCAAACAACAATTGGGCTCAATGCCAAATGAGCTGAATTGGCAGAAATACTTAACCAAACTGATCAAACGCAAATTTTACTTTCAAATAAACTGAATTGCTGGGTGGGGTACTAACCAAACACCAGTATGGAATACCAAATTTTCCACCCAGGACCTTAATTCAAAATAACCCAAATTAACCAAACCGGTAAAATGTAGGCCAAAACAACGACAGACGACTGGCCAAGTTTCGCAATTGGGCAACCAAACTTTCTACCCTGGGACCTTAATTCAATAATAACCCAAAATTAACCAAACCGGTAAAATGTAGGCCAAAACAACGACAGACGACTGGCCAAGTTTCGCAATTGGGCAACCAAACTTTCTACCCTGGGACCTTAATTCAATAATAACCCAAAATTAACCAAACCGGTAAAATGTAGGCCAAAACAACGACAGACGACTGGCCAAGTTTAGCAATTGGGCGACCAAACTTTCTACCCTGGGACCTTAATTCAATAATAACCCAAAATTAACCAAACCGGTAAAATGTAGGCCAAAACGACGACAGACGACTGGCCAAGTTTCGCAATTGGGCGACCAAACTTTCTACCCTGGGACCTTAATTCAATAATAACCCAAAATTAACCAAACCGGTAAAATGTAGGCCAAAACAACGACAGACGACTGGCCAAGTTTAGCAATTGGGCGACCAAACTTTCTACCCTGGGACCTTAATTCAATAATAACCCAAAATTAACCAAACCGGTAAAATGTAGGCCAAAAACGACGACAGACGACTGGCCAAGTTTCGCAATTGGGCGACCAAACTTTCTACCCTGGGACCTTAATTCAATAATACTCAACCCGTCTAGGCCTAACTTGGGCTACAATTTGCACAATCAGAACTTTGCCGAAAAATAGTCACTGACTCAGTCTTGGGGTAGAATCCGGTTCTGAAGGACCATGTTATTTTATTTATTTGTTGGGTTCAAAATCCCAGCTGAGCCGTGAACGGCCAAATTCTAAAGGGCCAGTGCTACCTACAGCCCAAGTTAAGCTAAAATTAAAACTTACGGATTTGAGATCCTATTAGGTCCTACCTCAGGGTTGCTGACTCGATGCGGGCCTACCTTAGACCTTTGTTACATGAATTTAATATAACAAAAGGGGTACTATTTATGGTCTTCTTTCTCAACCTTGCAACAACAACGCAACCTGGACTATTGCACGATGCAACAATCTTGTATCTAAACAACCAAACTGAATTGCAAGAGAGCTCTCTAACAGACCACACCTGTACGTACGACATCCCACAAACGAGTAGAAAGACGCGCAGCGCCCCAAAATGATGCCACAGCGTCCCAAACACTGATGCCACAAGAGCCCAAAAATGCTAGCTCTAAATTAAGTGAATTTTTCACTAACCTTACAATTATGAGATGGATATATATACACCTTAACTTAATATATACAAGCAATGCTGCATCAATCAGCTTAGTCATCATATCGCCTTGGGACAACAATGGTTCTTCCTCTTCTAGATTTTCTAACACTCCCCACCGAAGAGGCATTGTTGTCGTTACCTTCTGCAAGGTTAGCCAAGCCTTCTCCATGAGGCTGTAACTCAAATGTTTCATCTTGACTATCTGTGTTTTTGCTGATTTCTAAAGCATAGAGTTTTTGTATAGGTCTCTTTAACTTTCCTCCTGAAGTCTTTACCAGTGCAGACCTAACTAAATTGTCTTTGCCAACAAACAACTCTTCAATTATGCCAAGCTTCCAGCATTGCCTTGGTCTTTCATCCCCAATCATTACCACTTCTCCCACCTTGATACAATTTGCATTGGAGCCCTTTACCTTGCCTGATGGGTAATAATTGAGTTCTGGCAAGTATTCCATCTGCCACCTCTTCCATAACTGATCTTGTAGCTCTTCAAGGTACCTGAACCGTCTGGTTAACTCTCCTTGAGTGCTCTGGATAGGCTGCAAGTCTTCTGGCACACTGGGGCTTGATGTTAATCGTTTACCACAAAGAAAATGATTTGGTGTCAATGGCTCTGCATCCTGCATACTGTTGTAAACAAAAGTGATAGGCCTACTGTTCACCATTGCTTCTACTTCACATAAAACAGTGAGAATTCTTCTTTGCTCAAATGAGCATTAGCTAAAAGTTTCTTTAATGGACACTTTACACTTCTCACTAGCCTTTCCCAAAATCCCCCCACCATGGTGCTCTCTCAACAATAAACTCCCACTGTACCCCTTGGTGTGAAAAGTAGGATTGGAATCCTTCCTCTTTTAGCAAGGACCAAATTTCTTGGAGTTCCTTTGCAGCCTTTTTGAAGGTTTTTGCATTATCCGATATGATTTTATTTGGGAAACCCCTTCTGTTCACAAACCTTTTAAAGGCCAAAAGAAATACATCACTACTTAAGTTGCTTACCAACTCCAAATGGATTGCTCTGGTGGTAGCACAGGTGAAAAGACATATATAACCTTTGTTAGACTCCCCTCGCTCATACACATAGACTGGCCCTGCAAAGTCTACTCCCACTACATCAAATGGGGCAGTATAGACACACCGTTCTCTTGGAAGTGGAGCCACCTTTTCATAATAAGGCTTTGCACTCCAACGCTTGCAAACCACACATTTATGCACGACCTTTTTTACTACTTGTCTAATTTTGGGAATCCAAAACTGTTGTCTGATCTCTATTATCACTTCTCTAACTCCAGCATGTAACAGCTTATGATGAGTATCCAGGATCAAAAGGTCCACAAAGTGCCCCCCAGAAGGTAGCAAAATTGGATGTCTTTTCTCCTCTGGAAGCCCAGAAAACTGTAGTCTACCTCCTACTCTCAATAAATCCTGATCCAAAAACACATCCAAACCCTTGAGCGCAGAATGTGTTGGTAGAACCTGTAATGGATGGCTGGTGAGCAATTCTCTCTCTTCACCAAATTTTTCCTTCTGCATATATACCACCCAGTATTTCCTGGCTTGCTGAATCTCATTACTGTTCAGAATTCCTTCCCGTCTTGTTTCTCCCTTAATGTTGTTGGTAATCTATATAACCCATGCTGTCACTCTTAACAATCTTTTCAAACTGCTAAGTCCTCAAGCCTCCAACTATGGGGTCCTGCTGCATAACTTGACAACTGTTCACAGCGCATTTTCTCACCTCACTCACCCATGCTTCTTCAGCCTGGCATTCTCCTACAATAGGCTCATTAGAAGGGCAGCAGTTTCACTTCCAAGTTTTAGCCACTCCGGCCCATTCCACCACAAACTTGACTGTGCAAGATCTTTTACTGAAATTCCTCGTGTTGGTAAATCAGCGGCGGTTTGGGTGCCTGGACAATGCTTCCATTGCTTGGGATCTGTGTGCGCTTGAATTTCCTCCACCCTATTAGCAACAAATGGTTTCCATTTCCTTGCTGGCTTCTTAACCAGTGCCAAACTATAGTGGAGTCTGTCCAATAATAGCTTGGAATTTCAGAGAGGGCCAAAGACTTTTGCCTATAACTGCAAGCCGACTAGCAATAACTGCACCCATCAATTCCAACCTTGGAACAGAAAGCCTTTTCAAAGGTGCTACTCTGCTCTTGGCAGCAGCAACCAACCTGCAACTTACTTCCTCTTGCAATGCGCTCTATATATAAATACAAGTTGCATAGGCTTCCTCAATTGCATCACAAAAGATGTGCAGCTCCAAATTGTCTGGACTATGTTCAACTCTCCAAAGTACCATCTTGGGATTTCAATGTCTCCAAGATGTGCCAATTCTTTGAACCAATATTTCCACCTTACCACCATATGATCAGGTAACTCTTGGTCCCAACCAAGTCCAATTTCCCAGAGGCTCTGAAACCAAATTTTGACTTTAACACAAATGGAGCCAGGAATCCAAGAGGATCAAAGACCTTTGAAGCCAAACTAAGAGCTGTACGTTTTGTCCACCTTGTCTCATTCTCAGCCAGCTCTACTAAAGATTTCCATTGAAGGTAAAAAATCATCATCTTGCTGCCAAACAATGCCTAGCACCTTTGCGTCTATTGCCCACAACTCCTTAATACCAGAATCCTCAATACTTCTGCTGCATCAGGTACTATACAGGAATGACTCATAAACTCTTGTAATTGCGAATGATTGGTCTGCCATTTTCTAAGCTCCATGCCAGCCTCCCTCATTATAGCTCTAGCCTCCATGAATATCTGTTTAGCCATTTCTGTATTATCCACGGAACACAGCAAATCATCAACATAAAAATTTTCCTTATGTGTTCAATAGTGTTAGGATAGACTTCAGAATATTTCTTAAAATGGTACTGCATAGTAGCTGCCAACAGAAATGGACTAGAGCTGAGGCCAAACAACACTGACTTCATTCTATATGCTTGAACCTTAGGTTCATTTTCCAACAAGTCTTTCGTATCCACCCACAGATACCTTACTGCATCTCTGTCCTCTGGTTTTAACTTTATCCGCAAAAAGGCTTGCTTCACATCTGCAGTCAATGCTACTCTACCAAACCTGAATCTCAGTAACAAGGAAAATAAATCTGCATTTAAATTTGGCCCAGCATCCAAACAGTCATTCAAGGACACACCACCTTTGTCCTTGGCTGAGCCATCAAAAACTACCCTCAGTTTGGTGGTAGTTTTGTCTCGCCGTACCACTGCATGGTGTGGCAGATAATGTGCCTCCTGGCTCACCAGCTCACCTTGCACCCTTTCAGCATAGCCTTCCCTTACATAACTTAGGATGGCCTCATTGTATTCAATTAACAACTCCTCATTTTTTCTTAGCCTTTACAATGAAGTCTCCAACCTCCGCTTAGCTAGCTGAAGGTTTGAACCGGGTTTGCAAGAATCCTTCCATGGTAGGCCAACTTCATAGCAACCATCTCTAAACCCAATCCCTTTTTCAAATTGCTCTAAAACATCATTGTTCACTGTACTTGTCTGTTTGTCCTTTATGCCTGAGGTGACGTGTATGTATATATATGTATATAGTCTAAAAGTCACTAAAGGGTAAATATCACTAAATCTAAGCTGAATGGCAAGAGCAAGTCATAAACGAACCAACGGGCTGTTCGTATTGCTTTGGTCTGGCCTAGACATGTTTTTTCCTATCTGACCTAATCTTTGGTGCTGAGTAAAATTAGGTGATGAATCTAAGGTGACAAATCGGGTAGGAAGTTGTTCGTACTTAAGTATAGTTAGGGGTAATGTCTATAGCTTCTAAATTGGTAATGTAAGAGAGAGTTAGGTAGGCTGTTTGTGGGACACAGGAATGAAACGGTAGGCTTGAAGGAATACCTAATTCAACGCACCGGTAAGTGCTTTTGATTGTTTGCTAGAACCTAAGTAACCTAACTGGTGTGTCTACCCCACGCTATCACATTTGGCGACGAGGATGGGATTTGGCTCATTTGGTTAAATTTTGTTCATTGGGTTAAATTTGGCTCATTGGGTTAATTTGGCTTATTGGGTTCAAGTGGTTGTTTGGAAAATTGGATGTAGCCTAGTGGGTCGTCCGATTTGGTTTGTTGTGTGGGTAAGCTACCGTACTATAGCGTAGGTCCCGCCGCCCTAAGTCTAAAAACTAATTCCTCTAAAAACTAATTCCTACTCAGCCCTAACTCTAAAACTAATTCCTACTCAGCCCTATCTGTAAAACTAATTACTACTCAGTCCTAACTCTAAAACTAATTACTACTCAGCCCTAACTCTAATAAAATTCACTATTCAGCCCTAACTGGGGAGTAACTACACCAAATTTAAACCTAACCTAACCTACTTCACGTGAGTTGGCCTAATTCGGTTTTGCTCTAGCATGTCGGTGATTGGCCATATAAGCCCCTATGAAGACAATGGGGAGGACTTCGAAGATTATACCACTAGGGTGAGGTTGTTTTTCGAGGCAAATTCCATTCCGGATGCTAAGAAAGTACCTACCTTTTTAACTATAATAGGCCCTAAAACGTTTGGTTTAGTTATGGACCTAGTTTCTCCTAAAGCACCGGAAACTTGCACCTATAATGAATTGGTACAGGCCCTAACCGATCACTACAAACCCCGAGTAGTTCTCATCTATGAACGTTTCAAATTTTATTCAAGGCATCAGACGGGAAATGAAAGCATTGCAGAGTTTGTTGCAGGAATAAAAAGCCATAGCCGTACGTGTAAATTTGGGGACAAATTAGATGAAATACCTAGAGATAGGTTTGTAATGGGTCTCAAAGAGGAGTCTACCCAGAGAGCCCTATTAGCCATACAGGACCTAACTTTTAGTCAGTCTGTAGAAATAGCTACGGCTAGAGAAGCAGCTGCTAAAGATGTTAGAGCTTTTGGCAATCATAGTAGTAAAGCCCAACACGTAAATAGCTTTAAATCTTCTAGGCCTGGCAGCAGGGCCGGATTAACCATTAAGCAAAATAAGCCCGTGCTTAGGGCATCAAGGGAAGGGGGGCACCACAGAAATTTTCCATTGTCGGATTTACCATGGATTTATTATACTATTATAATCGCGGCTTATAGCCTATAAGCTGTTGAAAACTGAATTATATATATTCATATATAGTATTTATTTTTTTTCATTGTTTGAATTTGTAGTGAACAACAACCCTTTTGAGAGAATAAATATATTTCGTTGTAATCACACACTTTACGCTTTGCGTTATTATTTTGTTTATATCAAATCTTTGAGCGCCATATTAAAAATACATATAGATTAAATATTTTCGTGTGCTATAGGAAGTTATTCTGAACGTGTGATTTGTGCATATAATATTAAATATATATTTTACATAATCATTTGGTATTGTTTTACAGAAAGATTTAGGTTTATAGAATTGTAATATAAATTAATATTAAAATAAAAGAAACTATAAACTCTCTATATTGCTGTTGTATCAAGTGATGTTTATCACGGCCATTATAATAATAAGATATACTGACCTAAGTTAATTAGCGTTGAAGAAGTTTATCTGTTGCTCTCTCTTCTTCTCTAGGGTAAGTCTATGAAGTGTACTTTATTTGTATATATAACAATATTTTATCATACACGTATCTTTATTTTATAATTTATTTATCTATTGTCATAACAGTATAAAAGAATTTAGATTGTAATAACCAGAGTGAATAATTTGTAATGTATATATAACATCAAACGTAGTTAGGACAATTTAGGCCCTAAGCAAATGTTCATATTTCCTATAATTAAATATTGTGTTTTAAATAAATAAATAAATGTAAATATAAAATGTGGCTCGTTAATAGTGAAATGTTAATATTGATATTTTTATAGATTGCGTATTATTAATTCTAATGTTAAGTATTTTTATTTTATAGGTTTCGGTTCCTTCTTTCGGTTCCTTCTTTTGGTTCCTTCTTTCGATTTGATTTGTATTCAACATTTCGAGTTGATATTTCGGTTGAGTTATATTTAATTGCCACTTATATTTAAATTGCCACTTTGGTTGTGTACGGTTCCCATTTTGTCTTTCTGAGAATAAAAGAACAAAGCCAAGATTGTGATATGTGTAACTGTGTTGATTGCCACATAATATACAAATAAAATATTCTTTTTATTTCTGTATTTTACAGACCCCAAGAACCAAGATGAAACGTGTTCAGTTAAGTGGTGCACAAAAGCGAAAACTATCAAAAGAGAAACAAGAGAAGACTTTGGATTTAGAGTCCAAGACTGCAAAGCTGACTGATTTCTTCACACAAGTTCCACGACCACAACGTCAACATGATATACCGATTCTGAATCAAAACCAATCTCCGTCATCAGAAGTGGACACAAATACCACTTTGATCACTTCAAAATCAAAATATGATGACGTTGGAATCACCGAGGTGTCACAAGCAGGTTCATCTACCACATGTCTCACTACTGATCTCACTTTGCCTGTAAATTCTCTTGATACCTCTACTGCAAATGTTGATTCAAGTTGCTTTACAAGACATTCTGGGGTTGAAATAATTGCTGAAAATGAAAGTTTAGTGGACCATGGTGATGGTGGTGAAATGAATCAGTCTGCAGAAGATGAAGTAAATATAGCAAAAGATCCAGGGTTGTGGCTTGATTTCTCTGCTGATGATGTGGCTTATTGGATTGCTTGTGGACCCAGTGACTGTCAACACCACAATGGGCCATTTGACAAGTCTTACCGGCATTTCAGTAGTGGCAAACCAGCAAGATACTGTTCACAAAAACTTTTCGTTGGGACAAAAGCCAATGGTGAGAAATACAAGAGAGAGTGGTTATTGTATTCACCATCAACAGGATCAGTTTACTGTTATGTTTGTAAACTGTTTGCTCCTAAAAATGTCTCACATTTTGTTATAAGAGAAGGGTTCAGTGACTGGCGAAATACTATTGTAATTGATCATCATGAAAAAAGCACTACTCACCGAGACTCTATGCTAACATACTTAACTCGCAGACAAGGTGCGGGGTTGGGACAACAGTTGGAAAAACAAATTCAGGAAGAGTGTGATTACTGGGAACATGTCTTGAGGCGTGTCATAGCTGTTATTTGTACGTTAGCTGAACGTGGCTTGTCTTTTCGAGGAACAGAAGAAAGATTTGGATCATTGCAGAATGGGAATTTTTTAGGGCTGCTTGAGCTCATAAGCCGGTTTGATCCATTTTTAGCAGGTCACATTTTGAAATATGGAAATTCTGGCAAAGGAAATCCTTCTTACCTGTCCAAAACCACCTGTGAGGAATTCATTCAACTAATGGCTCAAAAGGTCCACGCACTCATTGTTGACGAAGTAAAATCTTCTGGTTATTTTAGTTTGTCAGTTGATTCAACACCAGATCTATCACATATCGATCAGTTAAGTGTTGTACTTAGGTACTTAAAAGATGAGATGAACAGCCTATTGAACGCTTTTTAACCTTTCTGAAAATGAAAAGCCATACTGGTGAGGAAATGGCAAATCAGGTGTTGCAGTACTTACGTGAAGTTTGTAAGCTAAACTTTTCAAAATGTAGGGGTCAATCTTACGACAACGCTGCCAACATGTCTGGGCGTTATAAGGGGATGCAGCAAAAAATTTTAGAAACAAACAAGTTTGCTATATATGTGCCCTGTGCAGCCCATTCACTAAATCTGGTAGGCCGAAGTGCTGTTGACTGCTGTCAAAAGGCGGTTAATTTCTTCTCTACAGTGCAGTTGCTCTATACCTTTTTTTTAGCCTCAACCAGCAGGTGGGAAATTCTTAAAGGTTGTATTGGAAATGAAAGTGCCTTAAAATCCCTCTCTGATACCAGATGGGAGGCACATGCTATGGCAACAGCAGCAATTTTGAAATCTTTCCTTAAAATTTTAGAAGCGTTAGAATGTATAGCTGAAGACCAGTCACAAAAGGGAGACACTAGAAGAGAAGCAAATAATATTGCAAATAAGATGCAAGAGCTAGAATTCGTTTTTATGTTGAATTTTTGGGATGAGATTTTGCAAAATTTTCATAGAGTAAGCAAAGTTCTACAGAATAAGGATGTGAACTTAAAAACATGTGCAGATCTGTATGGATCATTAGCTGACCAACTGTGCACTTCACGAGATGAATTTGAAAGATATGAAGCAGTTACAAGGAAATGCTACCAGATGTTGATTACAAGGCAGCTCAAACTCGCAAACGTATCAGAAAGAAGGTACCCAATGACGGAGATGCACCAGAAGTATATCTGAATGCCAGAGATAAATTTCTTATCACCACCTTTTACACAATTGTTGACAAACTTGAAACTGAGATGAGAAGAAGAGGAGAGATATACAAAGAAATAGCAGAGAGATTTTCTTTTCTAAGTGATGTGCCACATAATGTCACCACTTCATCATCTACTGAAATTGAAAGGTATTCTCAGGGTTGTAAAAAGATGATTGATGCTTACCCAGAGGACTTGAACACTAATTTCTCTGCTGAGCTTCAGCAGTTTCACTTATGTGTGCGCCATAAGTTCAGTGCAAAAAAAAATGTAAAAACAAGATTCAGTCATGCTGAACTTTATAAAATAATTGTAGAAGACAATATTGAGTGTGCCTTCCCAAATGTAGAAATTGCCTTTCGTATATTTTTAACATTAATGGTCAAAAATTGCTCAGCTGAGCGTTCATTTTCTCAGTTGAAGTATATTAAAAATACCAACAGAACAACTATGCAACAAGGCAGGCTGGATGCCTTATCTCTACTAAGTATAGAAGCAGATGTGTTACGTAAGATTAGTTTTGAGGATCTGATCAAAGACTTTGCAATTAAAAAAAGTAGGAGAAAACTTTTCAAATATAAATGAAGTGGAAATATACAAAAATAAACATTATTTTCCATCTTACTGTAAGTTTTGTTTCATTTCAAAAAATAAAATTTTATTTTATGGTTTATTTTTGTTTATATTTTGAATTACATATATATGGGGCACCAAAATCTTTTAAGTGCTTAGGGCCTCTAAAGGTCTTAATCCGGCCCTGCCTGGCAGACCTAACGAGCCTACTAGACAGGCAAATAAAAGGTATGAGGCGAATACGACTAAGCCTACTAATTCTACTAAGCCTTCCAAGCCATGTACAGGGTGTGGAAAACACCATTGGAAGAAAGATTGCCCTTTTAAAGAAGCAGTTTGCCGAAACTGTAGTAAAATAGGCCACATAGCTAAAGTGTGTTTTTCAAAGAAAACAAAGGGTGAAAATTCTAATTTTAACATTTCTAGTATAAATCCTCAAAAGGGAAATACTTCGAACATTGGAGTGGAGTACCTATTCTATGCAGCAAAGTGGGAAAAATACAGGCCCATATATTGTAGAGGTAGGCCTAAATGGAATTACAGTTCCTCTAGAATTGGATACGGGTGCTGCCCGGACGGTCATGTCCAAGGTAGTTTTGATAAGATTTTCAAAAACACACCTAAACTACATGCATCTAAAACGATTTTGAAGAAGTACGGGGACATACAAATACCTATTTGTGGAGAAGCATACGTCACAGTTACACTCAACCAGAAAACTTTGTCTCATCCCTTAACCCTTTTAGTGGTGGATGAGCAAGGGCCTACTCTACTAGGCCGTGATTGGATTGATGCTTTGAAAATGCCAATTGACAAAATCTTGCCAAGGGGTTAGGCAGATGTGCATACACTCTCATATCCATCTGACATAGACTCATTGTTAAGGGAGTTTTCTTCTATTTTTGGGCCTGAAGTAGGCAACCTAAAGGGCCATCAGGTCTGCATAGAAGTAGATCCTAATGTAACTCCGAAATTTTGTAAGGCTCGTTCAATTGCGCATGCACTGCGGGAGAAGGTAGATTTAGAAATTGACAGGCTGCTAAAAGATAAAATTATTGAACCAGTCACACACGCTAAGTGGGCTGCCCCAGTAGTTCCTGTACTAAAACCGGACAAGTCCGTGCGGTTATGCGGGGATTACCGTTTAACAGCAAATAGAGCCGTCCTTCTAGATTGCTATCCTATACCCAAGCCTGATGAATTATTTAGCTCTCTTGCTGGGGGTAAATATTTCACAAAACTCGATATGTCCCAAGCCTATGCTCAACTAAGTTTAGACGAAAACTCTAAAGAATTAACTATCATAAATACGCACCGAGGCCTATATAAGTACAATAGGCTATGCTATGGAATAGCATCGGCTCCAGGTATTTTTCAGAGGACAATGGACCAAGTTCTAGGTCACATTCCAGGGGTACTTTGCTTTCTAGATGATGTCCTCATTTCAGGTTCGACTAAAAAAGAACACCTAACTAGATTAACCACGGTTCTAAAAAGACTCCGGGATGCCGGACTTAAGCTAAAGAGAGAAAAGTGTTCATGGGTCACTAATGAGGTTTCATATTTAGGGTTCCGCATAGATGCCTCAGGCATTCATCCAACGGTGGATAAACTAGAAGCAATAGAATAGGCACCACCTCCACAAAACATCACACAGTTACAAGCTTATTTAGGTCTCCTAAACTTTTATAGGAAATTTTTGCCTAATGCATCGACTTTCCTTGAACCCCTAAATAAGCTATTACGATCTGGGGAACAGTGGAGATGGGAGAAAACTCAAAAGGAAGCATTTGAGGTTTCCAAGGACGTACTACTAAAGTCCACTCTCCTAGTGCATTATGATCCTAAACTTCCTCTCGTAGTTTCAGCAGACAGCAGTTCTTATGGAATTGGGGCAGTGTTATCTCACCACATTGTTGGTGTAGCTAGGCCTATCTGTTTTGCTTCTAGAACACTAACTGAGACGGAAAGACGATATGCACAAGTGGAACGTGAATCATTAGCCTTAGTATTTGCAGTAAAAAAATTTCATTTCTATCTATGGGGTCATGAATTTAAACTAATTACTGACCATAAGCCTCTTTTAGGTTTATTTTCACCTAATAAAAGTATTCCAGTTATGGCCTCAGGTATGATTCAACGATGGGCACTGATTCTACAAGCCTATAAATTTGACTTAGTACATCGGTCAGGTAAACTTCTAGGTACGGCTGATGCGCTAAGTAGGTTGCCCTTAGAAAATCCAAATGATTGTGTACCTATACCTACAGAATGGGTTCACTTGGTGGAGTTTTTGGAATCCACTCCAGTATCTGCAGCACAAATAGAGCAGTGGACAAAATCAGACCCTATTCTGTCTAGGGTCATCCATTTCTGCTCAGTTGGTTGGCCTACTAAGGTGGAGAGTGAATTACAGCCTTTTATTCAGCGTCAGTCTGGCCTCTCTATTCAAAATGGCTGTCTCTTATGGGGCCACAGAGTGATTATTCCAAATAAAGGCAGGTCGAATTTAGTGAAGAAACTTCACGCTGAACACATGGGCGCAACAAAAATGAAAGAGCTGGCGAGAGCTTATTTCTGGTGGCCTGGTTTAGATGGAGAACTCGAATCATTGGTTCGTTCCTGTCAAAGCTGCCTAGAGAACAGAGATCTCCCAAGGAAAAGTCCACTTCATCCTTGGGAATGGCCTACTATACCGTGGCATAGGATCCATGTTGACTATGCAGGTCCTATAAATAATACTTATTTCCTAGTCATTGTGGACGCCTACTCTAAGTGGGTGGAAATTTTTCCAACCACTTCCACGACTTCGGGTGTTACTATTCGCTTACTCCGTTCAGTTTTCGCTCGATGGGGTTTACCCGTAGTCCTGGTTTCCGACAATGGTACTTGTTTTACCAGTGAGGAATTTCGTTCCTTCGTCCACCTAAATGGCATTAGACATGTCCGGTCTAGTGTTTTCCACCCGTCTACTAACGGTCTCGCGGAAAACATGGTCCGTACTTTTAAGTCGGCCTTGCGTCATTCTCGTGGGGAGGAAATGCAAGTGGTGTTGGATAAATTTTTGTTTAAATATCGAATAACACCACACACCACGACGGGGGTGTCTCCCTCTAAACTTCTGATTGGCCGGGGAATTCGTTCAGTTTTCGATTTGTTACGTCCAAACGAAATGTTACAACAACGAGTTTTACGCCATCAGGAAAAACAGAAGTTGTACCACGACACTAAAAGAGGGAGAGTTCTAGAAGCGAAACCTAATGATCCAGTTGTGATTCGCAACTATGGGGCTGGACCAAAATGGGTTCCTGCAACTGTGCAGGAGAGAACGGGCCCTGTTTCCTTCAAGTGCCAACTAGAAGATGGTTGTTCTATTAAACGCCATCAGGACCAGATATGGGAACGGGAAGTGCAGAAGGACCAGAGTCTTCCGGAAGAGAGAACTGATCCTCCGGAAAATGGTTCAACTTGCCCGCCGATACAGGTTGCACCTAATCCTACTACATCAACCCCGCTCCGCAGGTCGTCTAGGGTCCCTCATCCCCCTGACAGACTAAACTTGTAGGGGAGAAGTGAGGTGACGTGTATGTATATATATATGTATATAGTCTAAAAGTCACTAAAGGGTAAATATCACTAAATCTAAGTTGAATGGCAAGAGCAAGTCATAAACGAACCAACGGGCTGTTCGTATTGCTTTGGTCTGGCCTAGACATGTTTTTTCCTATCTGACCTAATCTTTGGTGCTGAGTAAAATTAGGTGATGAATCTAAGGTGACAAATCGGGTAGGAAGTTGTTCGTACTTAAGTATAGTTAGGGGTAATGTCTATAGCTTCTAAATTGGTAATGTAAGAGAGAGTTAGGTAGGCTGTTTGTGGGACACAGAAATAAAACGGTAGGCTTCAAGGAATACCTAATTCAACGCACCGGTAAGTGCTTTTGATTGTTTGCTAGAACCTAAGTACCCTAACTGGGGTGTCTACCCTACGCTATCACAATGCCAATAGATTCAAGTTCCCAAAACGCTTTCAAATGCCTTTCCAGACCATGGCTGTTCTCCTCAATCTTAACAAAAAGAGCCTTAACTTCCATTTCATTGCAATAACTACCATGTAGCATCCAGCCTAGCTTACTTTCAATAGCTACCGGGCCTCGAGATGTGCGGACAATATTACCAGTGATGAAGTCCCAATAATAGTCAGCTCCAATCAAAAGACTAATATCTTCTGTTCCTTCAAACTTATTATTGCCCAAATTAATTCCTTTAACTTGCAATTCTTGGACACATGCCATATCTAAACAAGTAGTGACTGGAGCACAAAGTTCCTCAATCTCTACAGCTTGGACCTTGATAGTGGGACTTTGCGGTAACAACCCTTTAACCAGAACTTCTACCTTCTTAAATTTGGTTCGGTTTTGAACGGAACCCCCAAACCCAGAAATTCTTAAATTTTCCCTCTTAAGTTCTTTAAACTTCAATTTTCTGGAAATTCTGGTCTTAATAAAACTACACTGGCTACCACTATCAAACAACACTCTTACAGTAGCTTCTCCCTCATTCCCAATTAATAAGGCTGCAGTTGTTTGCAATAATCCCCCTTTACTTTTACTCCCTTGCATAGCAGTGGCATGTGCCACTGATGTCTCTACTTCTGGGGTAGGCCTACTAGGATGTTTTCACACAATAATGGCTGATGCCTACCATGACATTTTTTGCACAAAATTTTAAACTTACAAAACCTTGCTCTATGACCTTTCAAAAAACATTTAAAACATGCTGTGGACTTAGTTACCCTGTCCTTTCTCTCCTCAAAGGGTAAGCCTCAGCCACCTCACATTTATATGACTTGTGGTTGCCTTCGCAAAATATGCATTCCTTGATTCCCTTTAATTTATTCTCAGAGGATGCATGTAGAGCTGACACTGTACCTGGGCTATTCCTTTTTGTGGAAACTTTGGTGCTGTGCCTGCCTTTGTCCCCTTGTTTACCATCCCACTGTGCAAACTCAACTCCCTCTCGTCTTGCTAATTCTGTGCCTAAAAGACTTAACATCTGCTGAAGGGGGATGTACACATGTTCTGCAGAGTGTCCCCTACTTAATTCAAGCAAAATTGAGCTAGGCAATTTAGACTCCAGTGTAGGAACCAACATTATACCATACCTTTCCATTCCTACACCCAAGTTGTCCAGGGACCTAGTTCTAATTTCAAATTCATCATATAACTGCCGTAACTCCTTGACACTATTAGGATTATTAACAGGAGGTATAGCTAAAAGTGCACGGAGGTGGCTTTTAATTAAGATCTCTGGCTTACCAAACCGTTTCTTTAATATATCCCAAGCCACATTATAATTAGCCTCTGTTAATGCTAATCCTGCTATAGTCTTTGCTGCCTCCCCTTCCAAGAGGGACCGCAAATAATTAAACTTCTCCACGGCACTTAACACTTGACTAGAATGAACTGCTGATTGAAAACTGTCTGCCCATCCTTGCCATTCCTGAATACTCCCAGAAAATGGTTTGAGTACAAGCCTCGGTAATTGAACTACAGATCTGTTAACCTTAACTTCACAAACATCATTTGTTGAGTGTTGTGTTTCATTATTAGACCTGGTCTCTAACTGTACTGAGCTGCTAAACTCTTTTGCTCGGAGGCCTACTTTAATTATATCATCAATAATCTCTTCAAAGTAAATTATGTTATTTTCTATTTCATCCTCTTCTATAAGAGCCTCAATTTTAACATTTACCTCACTTAGAGCAACCTTTTTAGTTTCTAATATGGAAAGCTGCGCAGTCACTAAGCGTAAATCCTCTTGCTCTATGGCAGAATCTATAGTGGCAATGACCTTTGTAATTAGACCTTTGTAGGCGCTTCTCCTTTTTATAAATTTGTTCAATTCAGATGCACTCATCTTCAATGCAAACAACAATTGGGCTCAATGCCAAATGAGCTGAATTGGCAGAAATACTTAACCAAACTGATCAAACGCAAATTTTACTTTCAAATAAACTGAATTGCTGGGTGGGGTACTAACCAAACACCAGTATGGAATACCAAATTTTCCACCCCAGGACCTTAATTCAATAATAACCCAAAATTAACCAAACCGGTAAAATGTAGGCCAAAACAACGACAGACGACTGGCCAAGTTTCGCAATTGGGCGACCAAACTTTCTACCCTGGGACCTTAATTCAATAATAACCCAAAATTAACCAAACCGGTAAAATGTAGGCCAAAACAACGACAGACGACTGGCCAAGTTTCGCAATTGGGCGACCAAACTTTCTACCCTGGGACCTTAATTCAATAATAACCCAAAATTAACCAAACCGGTAAAATGTAGGCCAAAAACACGACAGACGACTGGCCAAGTTTCGCAATTGGGCGACCAAACTTTCTACCCTGGGACCTTAACTCAATAATACTCAACCCGTCTAGGCCTAACTTGGGCTACAATTTGCACAATCAGAACTTTGCCGAAAAATAGTCACTGACTCAGTCTTGGGGTAGAATCCGGTTCTGAAGGACCATGTTATTTTATTTATTTGTTGGGTTCAAAATCCCAGCTGAGCCGTGAACGGCCAAATTCTAAAGGGCCAGTTCTACCTACAGCCCAAGTTAAGCTAAAATTAAAACTTACGGATTTGAGATCCTATTAGGTCCTACCTCAGGGTTGCTGACTCGATGCGGGCCTACCTTAGACCTTAGTTACATGAATTTAATATAAACAAAAGGGTACTATTTATGGTCTTCTTTCTCAACCTTGCAACAACAACGCAACCTGGACTATTGCACGATGCAACAATCTTGTATCTAAACAACCAAACTGAATTGCAAGAGAGCTCTCTATCAGACCACACCCTGTACGTACGACATCCCACAAACGAGTAGAAAGACGCGCAGCGCCCCAAAATGATGCCACCAGCGTCCCAAACACTGATGCCACAAGAGCCCAAAAATGCTAGCTCTAAATTAAGTGAATTTTTCACTAACCTTACAATTATGAGATGGATATATATACACCTTAACTTAATATATACAAGCAATGCTGCATCAATCAGCTTAGTCATCATATCGCCTTGGGACAACAATGGTTCTTCCTCTTCTAGATTTTCTAACACTCCCCACCGAAGAGGCATTGTTGTCGTTACCTTCTGCAAGGTTAGCCAAGCCTTCTCCATGAGGCTGTAACTCAAATGTTTCATCTTGACTATCTGTGTTTTTGCTGATTTCTAAAGCATAGAGTTTTTGTATAGGTCTCTTTAACTTTCCTCCTGAAGTCTTTACCAGTGCAGACCTAACTAAATTGTCTTTGCCAACAAACAACTCTTCAATTATGCCAAGCTTCCAGCATTGCCTTGGTCTTTCATCCCCAATCATTACCACTTCTCCCACCTTGATACAATTTGCATTGGAGCCCTTTACCTTGCCTGATGGGTAATAATTGAGTTCTGGCAAGTATTCCATCTGCCACCTCTTCCATAACTGATCTTGTAGCTCTTCAAGGTACCTGAACCGTCTGGTTAACTCTCCTTGAGTGCTCTGGATAGGCTGCAAGTCTTCTGGCACACTGGGGCTTGATGTTAATCGTTTACCACAAAGAAAATGATTTGGTGTCAATGGCTCTGCATCCTGCATACTGTTAAACAAAAGTGATAGGCCTACTGTTCACCATTGCTTCTACTTCACATAAAACAGTGCAGAATTCTTCTTTGCTCAAATGAGCATTAGCTAAAAGTTTCTTTAATGGACACTTTACACTTCTCACTAGCCTTTCCCAAAATCCTCCCCACCATGGTGCTCTCTCAACAATAAACTCCCACTGTACCCCTTGGTGTGAAAAGTAGGATTGGAATCCTTCCTCTTTTAGCAAGGACCAAATTTCTTGGAGTTCCTTTGCAGCCTTTTTGAAGGTTTTTGCATTATCCGATATGATTTTATTTGGGAAACCCCTTCTGTTCACAAACCTTTTAAAGGCCAAAAGAAATACATCACTACTTAAGTTGCTTACCAACTCCAAATGGATTGCTCTGGTGGTAGCACAGGTGAAAAGACATATATAACCTTTGTTAGACTCCCCTCGCTCATACACATAGACTGGCCCTGCAAAGTCTACTCCCACTACATCAAATGGGGCAGTATAGACACACCGTTCTCTTGGAAGTGGAGCCACCTTTTCATAATAAGGCTTTGCACTCCAACGCTTGCAAACCACACATTTATGCAAGACCTTTTTTACTACTTGTCTAATTTTGGGAATCCAAAATTGTTGTCTAATCTCTATTATCACTTCTCTAACTCCAGCATGTAACAGCTTATGATGAGTATCCAGGATCAAAAGGCCCACAAAGTGCCCCCCAGAAGGTAGCAAAATTGGATGTCTTTTCTCCTCTGGAAGCCCAGAAAACTGTAGTCTACCTCCTACTCTCAATAAATCCTGATCCAAAAACACATCCAAACCCTTGAGCGCAGAATGTGTTGGTAGAACCTGTAATGGATGGCTGGTGAGCAATTCTCTCTCTTCACCAAATTTTTCCTTCTGCATATATACCACCCAGTATTTCCTGGCTTGCTGAATCTCATTACTGTTCAGAATTCCTTCCCTTCTTGTTTCTCCCTTAATGTTGTTGGTAAATCTATATACCCATGCTGTCACTCTTAACAATCTTTTCAGACTGCTAATGTCCTCAAGCCTCAATATGGGGTCCTGCTGCATAACTTGACAACTGTTCACAGCGCATTTTCTCACCTCACTCACCCATGCTTCTTCAGCCTGGCATTCTCCTACAATAGGCTGATTAGAAGGCCAGTTTTCACTTCCAAGTTTTAGCCACTCCGGCCCATTCCACCACAAACTTGACTGTGCAAGATCTTTCACTGAAATTCCTCGTGTTGGTAAATCAGCGGGGTTTTGGGTGCCTGGACAATGCTTCCATTGCTTGGGATCTGTGTGCGCTTGAATTTCCTCCACCCTATTGGCAACAAATGGTTTCCATTTCCTTGCCTGCTTCTTAACCAGTGCCAAACTATAGTGGAGTCTGTCCAATAATAGCTTGGAATTTCAGAGAGGGCCAAAGACTTTTGCACTATAACTGCAAGCCGACTAGCAATAACTGCACCCATCAATTCCAACCTTGGAACAGAAAGCCTTTTCAAAGGTGCTACTCTGCTCTTTGCAGCAACCAACCTGCAACTTACTTCCTCTTGCAATGCGCCTCTTATATAAATACAAGTTGCATAGGCTTCCTCACTTGCATCACAAAAGATGTGCAGCTCCAAATTGTCTGGACTATTGTTCAACTCTCCAAAGTACCATCTTGGGATTTCAATGTCTCCAAGATGTGCCAATTCTTTGAACCAATATTTCCACCTTACCACCATATGATCAGGTAACTCTTGGTCCCAACCAAGTCCAATTTCCCAGAGGCTCTGAAACCAAATTTTTGACTTTATCACAAATGGAGCCAGGAATCCAAGAGGATCAAAGACCTTTGAAGCCAAACTAAGAGCTGTACGTTTTGTCCACCTTGTCTCATTCTCAGCCAGCTCTACTAAAGATTTCCCATTGAAGGTAAACAAATCATCATCTTGCTGCCAAACAATGCCTAGCACCTTTGCGTCTATTGCCCACAACTCCTTAATACCAGAATCCTCAATACTTTCTGCTGCATCAGGTACTACAGGAATGACTCATAAACTCTTGTAATTGCGAATGATTGGTCTGCCATTTTCTAAGCTCCATGCCAGCCTCCCTCATTATAGCTCTAGCCTCCATGAATATCTGTTTAGCCATTTCTGTATTATCCACGGAACACAGCAAATCATCAACATAAAAATTTTTCCTTATGTGTTCAATAGTGTTAGGATAGACTTCAGAATATTTCTTAAAATGGTACTGCATAGTAGCTGCCAACAGAAATGGACTAGAGCTGAGGCCAAACAACACTGACTTCATTCTATATGCTTGAACCTTAGGTTCATTTTCCAACAAGTCTTTCGTATCCACCCACAGATACCTTACTGCATCTCTGTCCTCTGGTTTTAACTTTATCCGCAAAAAGGCTTGCTTCACATCTGCAGTCAATGCTACTCTACCAAACCTGAATCTCAGTAACAAGGAAAATAAATCTGCATTTAAATTTGGCCCAGCATCCAAACAGTCATTCAAGGACACACCACCTTTGTCCTTGGCTGAGCCATCAAAAACTACCCTCAGTTTGGTGGTAGTTTTGTCTCGCCGTACCACTGCATGGTGTGGCAGATAATGTGCCTCCTGGCTCACCAGCTCACCTTGCACCCTTTCAGCATAGCCCTCCCTTACATAACTTAGGATGGCCTCATTGTATTCAATTAACAACTCCTCATTTTTTCTTAGCCTGTACAATGAAGTCTCCAACTTCCGATTAGCTAGCTGAAGGTTTGAACCGGGTTTGCAAGAATCCTTCCATGGTAGGCCTGTTAGTGTCCTGTTTTATTATTATGGACCTTTACAAGTTTACGTAGATAATTAACTAAATGCCAGGGTCACCAGCGCCCAAGTACTAGATTAGTATCCAGCAGTGCGGCGCAAAATTAATTTTAATAAAAGAAGGGAAGGACTGATTATTAAATCAATATGAATTTTATATTTTATTGACAACAATTAATAACTATATGCAAAAGGGGATTTTTACCCGTAACAACTTTGATGGACATATAGGTGCGAGATTAAATAATGGCCCGTTTAGCTAATATATAACAGTCTGCAAATAATACTGATTATAATAATAAATATGTAATAATACAAATAATAATGCAACCTAATAATAATAATAACTAAAAATAATAATACTAATAATAACCACAATGACAACCTTGTCACAAAGGAACTTTGCTTGCTGGCGCCGTGCTTTCGAATAATACGTACGATGTGTGAACCGCGTCCTTTGTGTTGTCGTTTCACATAAGTTTGTGTTTACTCCACAATTTTACCAACAAGCCAAAATAATCCTTAAAAGCCCATTCATGTCTAGTCACACCACACTGAATTCTTAAGAATTAAATTTGATCACTAGACATTTAACTTGTATTTATTTATTTATTTAGATTTAAATAATTCACTCATGCCAATTTGTGGCAGTTTTCACTAATAAAGAATAATCTTGCGGTGCAAGGCACTACAGGCCAACTTCATAGCAACCATCTCTAAACCCAATCCCTTTTTCAAATTGCTCTAAAACATCATTGTTTACTTTACTTGCCTGTTTGTCCTTTATGCCAATAGATTCAAGTTCCCAAAACGCTTTCAAATGCCTTTCCAGACCATGGCTGTTCTCCTCAGTCTTAACAAAAAGAGCCTTAACTTCCATTTCATTGCAATAACTACCATGTAGCATCCAGCCTAGCTTACTTTCAATAGCTACCGGGCCTCGAGATGTGAGGACAATATTACCAGTGATGAAGTCCCAATAATAGTCAGCTCCAATCAAAAGACTAATATCTTCTGTTCTTTCAAACTTATTATTGCCCAAATTAATTCCTTTAACTTGCAATTCTTGGACACATGCCATATCTAAACAAGTAGTGACTGGAGCACAAAGTTCCTCAATCTCTACAGCTTGGACCTTGATAGTGGGACTTTGCGGTAACAACCCTTTAACCAGAATTTCTACCTTTTTAAATTTGGTTCGGTTTTGAACGGAACCCCCAAACCCAGAAATTCTTAAATTTTCCCTCTTAAGTTCTTTAAACTTCAATTTTCTGGAAATTCTGGTTTTAATAAAACTACACTGGCTACCACTATCAAACAACACTCTTACAGTAGCTTCTCCCTCATTCCCAATTAATAAGGCTGCAGTTGTTTGCAATAATCCCCCTTTACTTTTACTCCCTTGCATAGCAGTGGCATGTGCCACTGATGTCTCTACTTCTGGGGTAGGCCTACTAGGAGTGTTTTCACACAATAATGGCTGATGCCTACCATGACATTTTTTGCACAAAATTTTAAACTTACAAAACCTTGCTCTATGACCTTTCAAAAACATTTAAAACATGCTGTGGACTTAGTTACCCTGTCCTTCCTCTCCTCAAGGGGTAAAGCCTCAGCCACCTCACATTTATATGACTTGTGGTTGCCTTCGCAAAATATGCATTCCTTGATTCCCTTTAATTTATTCTCAGAGGATGCATGTAGAGCTGACACTGTACCTGGGCTATTCCTTTTTGTGGAAACTTTGGTGCTGTGCCTGCCTTTGTCCCCTTGTTTACCATCCCACTGTGCAAACTCAACTCCCTCTCGTCTTGCTAATTCTGTGCCTAAAAGACTTAACATCTGCTGAAGGGGGATGTACACATGTTCTGCAGAGTGTCCCCTACTTAATTCAAGCAAAATTGAGCTAGGCAATTTAGACTCCAGTGTAGGAACCAACATTATACCATACCTTTCCATTCCTACACCCAAGTTGTCCAGGGACCTAGTTCTAATTTCAAATTCATCATATAACTGCCGTAACTCCTTGACACTATTAGGATTATTAACAGGAGGTATAGCTAAAAGTGCACGGAGGTGGCTTTTAATTAAGATCTCTGGCTTACCAAACCGTTTCTTTAATATATCCCAAGCCACATTATAATTAGCCTCTGTTAATGCTAATCCTGCTATAGTCTTTGCTGCCTCCCCTTCCAAGAGGGACCGCAAATAATTAAACTTCTCCACGGCACTTAACACTTGACTAGAATGAACTGCTGATTGAAAACTGTCTGCCCATCCTTGCCATTCCTGAATACTCCCAGAAAATGGTTTGAGTACAAGCCTCGGTAATTGAACTACAGAATTGCAAGAGAGCTCTCTAACAGACCACACCCTGTACGTACGACATCCCACAAACGAGTAGAAAAGACGCGCAGCGCCCCAAAGTGATGCCACCAGCGTCCCAAACACTGATGCCACAAGAGCCCAAAAATGCTAGCTCTAAATTAAGTGAATTTTTCACTAACCTTACAATTATGAGATGGATATATATACACCTTAACTTAATATATACAAGCAGAGCTGGGCAATAAATACATTGAATGTATTTAAATACTAAATACTAAATACATGGGAGAAATGTATTTAAATACTAAATACTAAATACATTTTACGAATGTATTTAGATACTAAATACAAAATACATCAATTGTATTTAAATACATTTGTAAATACATTTTAAATACATACAAATTTTAACATATGCATTCACTAATTCACTAAGCCATGACACGCACACGATAAAGAAATCAACCGCTTTCGACTAAGAGTGGCACACAACTGATTGAACTGACACGTTGAAACATGAACCATGCTGTACTACACTGTCGACGCGTCGTACTGTGCTAGTACAGAACGTGTATTAAACCAGTAAAAGTATTTACATTTTTATATTTTGAGTATTTAAATACATTGTATTTAAATACTCATTAAAGTATTTAAATACTATATTTAAATACATGAAAAACAATGTATTTATAAATACAGTTCTAAATACACAAATGTATTTAAATACGTATTTAAATACAAATGTATTTAAATACTGCCCAGCTCTGTATACAAGCAATGCTGCATCAATCAGCTTAGTCATCATATCGCCTTGGGACAACAATGGTTCTTCCTCTTCTAGATTTTCTAACACTAATAACGCAAAAGGATAGGTCTAGACCTTCAGGAATTTAAATGTAGTGACTGCCTATATTAATTAAACTGAATAAACTCGTTGTGTAACTCCATCGTACCACGGCCCTACATCGAAACAGAAGAGAGGTCCAACGAAATAATAAGGTAAAGCAATTTCTTTCTTTACCATTAGGCAGGGCTAAAATACCAAAGGCAAATAAATTTAACATTAACCACTAAAAATAATACATAAAGAGGTCCTTTGAAGACCTACACATACATAACTGTCTAACGAAAAAACGTGGGGCTTTTGTCGTTAACTCTCCACTGAAATCTGCTGGAAATTTCCAACGGATGAGGGTAACAGGCAATCAACCCATAGCCCTATATAGTTTTTTCATACACGTCACCTCAAAAACATACAAGCCTATATGCTCAATTCTTTAACTGGTCCTATGCTGACTACGTATTAAATTATATAACAGCAATAATTTATATTGTCAAGTGTTTTTTCGCGGGTAATTTAGTTTTATTTTGAAACACTACATAGCAAACAAAAGCTGACTCAAACGTAGGCGGAGTTTCGGGTCTTGTGTTTTATCTGGTTTGACGGAGGACGAAAATCAGAGCAACCGACCAACCAAATTAGCCGAGGGTAACTGAATTTAGTGTAGATCTAACTTGATTAAAATTTGAGCAAGTTCTAAGCTTATAATTATTTTTGAGAAATTGAGACCTGGGTTCTTGAATTTATGTAGCCCCTTATGTAGCTTGAAATGTCTAATCCCATAGCATCGTATGTTGAAAAGTATATTTTAAATCTAGCTGCTGCGTTTAGTCCGACTCTTGATGGTGAAGAAAGTCAAGGTATGTTAACGGGCCTAGATCCCAATAATAATTTAAGATTGAAAAGGGAAGCCGTATAATGAAAGTTCACTGAAATGATAAATTAGCACCAGACTAGGTGGAGGAAGTGGAAAGTGTAAATATTTACTATTACACTGGTCTCCGGTAGAAATTTTTAAAAGCTGGTTTTCAATGTTTTTCAATGTGCTGAATTAATAAAATGGTATTATTATAGTATTACACCCGTCTAACCTCCAGCAATTATATGTTCATTAAGTAGATTTTTAAATTCTAAGACTTTCCTTCTATAGCGTTTCTGTCGCAAATGCTTCGTTTTCGAGATATAAACATGTTTTTGGTGTATCTAGTGTGTGTTCGTACGTTCGTTTGTGTAACCGTTACATATCTGCCCAATCACTGCGCTCCATCCATTTCCAATTTGAATTACTTTGCTACCGGAATGGCTTCGTGTGACGCGTGCTCGTTCGATTATTACAGCTGTATTGTAGCTTTCTACGAAAATTTAGAAAAAAGTGTAGAGTTTCTGCATGCTCACGGTGTTCTACCGACAGTAGTGAAGTGTCCACATTGTAAAATGGAGTGTACATATCGTCAAGACCAGAAACTGTGGCGTTGTAGATAGGTTAGGTTTGGGTTAATATTCGTTTTTTGACCCAGTCACACCCAGCTATAACAGCAATATATATTGAATAACCAATCAAAACTGAATAAGAAAATATATATATTATCGGTAATTATATAGAAAATGGCGCAACCCGAAGTATGATGTAAAAAACATTTGGTTAATATTCGTTTTAATGCTTTGTTCGTTTTTGATAGAAGGAGACATTCTATGACAATTTAACATATAAATTCGTATTCAGGACACCTTGAAACCTCAGGGAAACTAATAAAAATCAAGGAAATATAATAATTATTTTTAAAAAAAAAAAATTGACGTAAAAAGCAGCTATTATAGGCCATTGACCGAGTATTTAGCTCTTAACGCTGTTAAAATTTTAACGAACCTCGCCGTCTCCAGTTTTATGGGGAGACATCTCGTGGCAAAATTAGGAAATATAGGTCAAATCAGCCAATTAAATCTGGTTTTTGTTTCACATGACCTTATCTGACCAATCAGAGACGTACATTTTGAATCTCTCATAATGCATACTCATTCAAGAATGCTTTTTCAGTCTGGTTTTCATTATGGTTTGCGGAGGTTGTGATTGCCTGGGTTTTTGGTACCTTGGAACGCAGTTCCAAAAAACTACTGTTGTTTGCGGTTCCTCAGAGAGACGCAACAACTCTTGTTCGCCTGATCCAGCAACATATTAGGCCTGGGACTACAATCTATTCCGACGAGTGGCGTGCGTATTCTCAACTTGGAAATCTAGGCTACATTCACCGGACAGTCAACCATTCACAGCGGTTCGTGGAAGACACCGTTCACATTCAAAATATTGAGCATTGTTGGAAAGACGTGAAGAGCTAGATATTACGGTCTGGCAACAAAACCCAATCCTATTCACAGTACGGTATCTTGCATGGTACTTGTTTAACTGTGAATATCCCTCTCAACATCTCCACAAATTCATATTGGTCACCGCAGATTTGTATAAACACCCCAACGGTGCTATTTAAGGTAAGAAATTGCGAAAAAACATGGGTCAGGTTAGGTCAGGTTAGGTCAGGTTAGGTCAGGTCAGGTCAGGTCAGGTTAGGTCTGAACCAAAATATTTTTCTGGTGTTTTTTGGTGTGATTTGCTCAAATCTGAACTTCGTTTCTTTGGGAAATGAGCCATTTTTAAGAAATTTTCAATTTTAAAATTTCTCAAAAATGGCTCATTTCCCAAAGAAACGAAGTTCAGATTTGAACAAATCACACCAAAAAATACCAGAAAAATATGTTTTGGTTCAGAAAGGAGAAAAAGCACTACAACGAATAATTACCAAACATTTTCTTGGTGTGTATCTAGTGTGTGTTCGTATGTTCGTTTGTGTGTTCGTATGTTCGTTTGTGTGTTCGTATGTTCGTTTGTGTGTTCGTATGTTCGTTTGTGTGTTCGTATGTTCGTTTGTGTGTTCGTATGTTCGTTTGTGTGTTCGTATGTTCGTTTGTGTGTTCGTATGTTCGTTTGTGTGTTCGTACGTTTGTTTGTGTGTTCGCTACATGTCTGCCCAATCAGTGCACTCCATCCATTTCGAATTTGAATTACTTTCGTACTGGAATGGAACACTCATTCCACTCATTCAGAAGTACATTAGGCCTGGCTCTGTGATTTATAGTGATTCCTGGGCTGCCTACAAGACTATAAGTGATTTAGGATAGGTTAGGTTAGGTCAATTTTGAAGGTGAAATTTGTTTTTCCTATGGTTTTTGGTGTTTTAAATGAATCTGACCTTCAAAACCGTTGGAAATGACTCATTTTCGATTGCCGGCTGGGGGGAGGTGGGTTATCTCGAAAATGAGTCATTTCTGACGGTTTTGAAGGTCAGATTCGTTCAAAACACATCAAAAACCATAGGAAAAATATAAATTTCACCTCGAAAGGGAGATGGGTGTAATACTGTACATTTACCATATTTTCTACTTTCTAATATGTATGTATATAAATTTTGGTTAATTTGTTTATTTTGGCTACCTTTTTTGGTATATTTGGTGATTCTGGCTACTTCTTCGTAATTCAATTTGTCCTGTTTTACAAGTAAATCATTTTTAGCAATTTTTTGTCTGTTCAGTTTGGTTTTTTTGTGACGAAGTATGACGTGTCAGTTATGCATATTTGATTTTTAAGACGTGATCCGCCATATTGCCCTCGATGAAGACAAGAGTTTAGACCTTTTTTTAAATCACAGAATAATTAAGACATCTGTGACCTGCCCTAAATGCAATAGTGCTTGTATTTTAACAAAAGACCAGAAGGTCTTTAAGTGCCGTAAAAAAATCTTAAAAATAACCGTGTGTCATTTCAGTTTAAGGGCACGCGAAATTTAGCGGACTACCCATGCAAGGTTGGCACATGTTATTACATTATCATTTGTATAATTTAGGTTTCGGGGGTACGGGGCTCTGCCCCCGTAAAGATCACGCATCACAAATTGATCGGTCCTAATGTTTTGCGGACAGTTCAGTACGTTACATCAGTTAGGTCAACTGTACGCCCTTGATGATTGGTTAGGTTAAGTCATGATATTTTTGTTTAAATTCATTAGTTTAAACAAAAATGATGAGTGCAAACTTTTCTGGTTAATTTTGAGGTGTTTTGTACGAAATTGCCATCCGTTTCCTGTGCAAATGCGTAGTTTTCAAGATGACGATATCTCAAAAACTACGCATTTGCACAGGAAATGGATGGCAGATTCGTGCAGAACACCTCAAAATTGACCAGAAATGTTTGCTCTCATTATAAAAAGAGACTGGGTCAAAAAACGAATAATTACCTAGGTTTGGTTTGGTTAGGATAGGTTTGGATAGGTTAGGTCAATCTTGAAGGTGAAATTTGTTTTTCCTATGGTTTTCGATGTATTTTGAACGAATCTGACCTTCAAAACCGTCGGAAATGACTCGTTTTCTGTGATTTTCCCCACCTGAGAACTCTCGGTTCCCACCAGGTTCCCCCAGATTGCCGGCTGGGGGGGAGGGAGGTTACCTCAAAAATGAGTCATTTCCGACAGTTTTGAAGGTCAGATTCATTCAAAGCACATCAAAGACCATAGGAAAAACATAAATTTCACCTCCAAAGGGAGACGGGTATAATACTATAAATTTACCAAAAAAAATGACTCATTTCCGTCGCAAATGATTTATTAGTTATTGAAGCTTAAAGCTTTTAAAACTTTCTATCCTTTTCTACCTGGGGTTCCTCCAGTGGGAACCGGGAGTTTTTGGGTGGGGAGAATCACAAAAATGAGTCATTTCTGAAGATTTTGAAAGTCAGATTAATACAAAACACATCAAAAACCATTGGAAAAACATAAATTTCACCTTCAAAATTGGCTGAACCTAAAACAACCTAACCTAACAACCTAATCCCTAATGGTATCCAAAGCCATGTCCACTAACTGATTAAAATTAAAATCGGGTAGTTATTCGTTTTTTGACCCACTCTCTTTATAATGAGAGCAAACGTTTCTGGTCAATTTTGAGGTGTTCTGCACGAATCTGCCATCTGTTTCCTGTGCAAATGCGTAGTTTTTGAGATGTCGTCATCTTGAAAACTACGCATTTGCACAGGAAACGGATGGCAGTTTTGTACAAAACACCTCAAAATTAACCAGAAAAGTTTGCACTCATCATTTTCGTTTAAACTAATGAATTTAAATGAAAATATCATGACTTAATCTAACCAATCATCAAGGGCATACAGTTGACCTAACTGGTGTAACATACTGAACTGTCCGCAAAACATTAGGACCAATCAATTTGTGATGCGTGATTTGTATAATTTAGGTCTCAGGGGTACGGGGGCAGAGCCCCCGTACCCCTGAGACCTAAATTATACAAATGATGATGTAATAATATGTGCCAACCTTGCATGGGTAGTCCGCTAAATTTCACATGCCCTTAAACTGAAATGACACACGGTTATTTTTAAGATTTTTTTACGGCACCTAAAGACCTGGGATTGAAAAAAAGGTCTAAACTCTTGTCTTCATCGAGGGCAATTTGGCGGATCACGTCTTAAAAATCAAATATGCATAACTGACACATCATACTTCGTCACAAAAAAACCAAACTGAACAGATGAAAAATTGCTAAAAATGATTTACTTGTAAAACAGGACAAATTGAATTACGAAGAAGTAGCCAGAATCACCAAATATAAGAAATATTCACCAAATACTCGATATATATATATTTTGAAAAAACACCAAAAATAGGAAATATATTTTAATAAAAAAACATTTTATATAAATTTGCGCAAGATAATATATATATTTTCTTATTCAGTTTTGATTGGTTATTCAATATATATTGCTGTTGTAGCTGGGTGTGACTGGGTCAAAAAACGAATAATAACCTAAAATCAGTGGAAGTGCCATTTTTTTACCATTTTCCTATTAGAGAGTTTAAGCTTCAATAACACTCTAACAAATCATTTGCGACAAAAAGACTTAGAGTAACAGCCTGGGCAGATAAGTGGGAGATGAAATTTAATGTTGATAAGTGCAAGGTTATGCATATTGGGCCAAAAAATCCAGAATTTGAATACAATATGAATGGAATTTGGATTAAAAATGATGATAAAGAGAAAGACTTTGGTGTCACTGTGACAAATGAACTTAAACCCTCAAATCACTGTATGGTAATCAGAAATAAAGCAAATGCTAGACTCAATCTCATGCAGAGACACACATTGAATACAAATCACTTAATATTATAAAGCAACTATACATTTCATATGTGAGACCCCTCCTCGAATACTGCATTCAATTTAATAGTCCCTATTTGATACAAGATATTGAAAAACTGGAAAAAGTACAGAAATGAGCAACAAGAATGATCCCAGCTCTAAGACAATTGACATATAAGGAAAGACTGGCATATCTAAGCATGTTCTCACTAAAAAGGTGGTGGTTAAGGGGTGATATGATAGAGGTGTATAAAATGATAAAAGGGTTGGATAAGATAGATTTTGAGTCTCTCTTCATTAAAGATCACAATAATCAGACTAGAGGTCATAGTATGAAATTATTTAAGCCAAGATGTAGAACAAATTTAAGAAAACATAGTTTTACAAACAGAGTAATTAAAGTTTTGGAACAGTCTGACAGAAGAAGTGGTGACTTCAGATACGCTTGATTCTTTCAAAAGAAGGTTGGATGGTTTGATGTCTGCAAGGGACATCTGGTGATGGTGTTTAAGCCCATTTTTATTGCATGAATGGTACTAGTTTATTTCATATATATTATGTGCATTTGGGTGATAGATCCCACAGCTCAACACAGGTGTTATGGGATATAGGGAGGCAGCATCTTGGGTTAGGGGATACTCTCTGTCCTTACACACCAGGGTTGTGGAGTCGTGGAGTCGCACGTTTCAGGGCGGAGTCAGAGTCGGTAAAAAACTTCCGACTCCAATTTCTGTGTCCTGTGTCACCCTTAATTTCTAAATCCTAAATACTAACATTTAGGTTATTTAGTTTTTTTGGTCAATAAACCTTATTCATTGATAGCCCCTAGATTAAGTTTTTTTAATATTTTTTTTTTACATTTTCAGAATATACAATTAGGTAATATTTATTTAAATATAAAATATAAAATTTCACACTTAGTGTGGTGGTGATGAAATGTCTTATTATTATGATAATTATAGAGTGAAACACTAGAGGAGTTGGAGTCGTATATTTAAAATGTGAGGAGTCGGAGTTGGATTTTTAGATTTTTTACAATGTGTGGAGTCGGAGTCAAATTTTCACAATGTGTGGAGTCGGAGTCGGAAAATTTTGGACTGACTCCACAACCCTGTTACACACCCTATTTAAAGAGATTCCTCTGCCGAGTGGTGCCCCCCCATAGTACTGTGAGGTATTGAAAAACTCATGATCTTCACTTGCCCCACAAACACCTTTAAATGGGAGACCCAAAATGGGTGCACACACATTTCTACATTACTGTACAGTCTTTACAGCCACACCTACACTTTTCCTCCTAAGTATATACAGGGTGTACATAAAGTCAGGATCTATTTTTGTGAAGCACTTAGAAATTACAGTTGTCCCCCGTTATACGATTGGGATGCGTCCCTAAAAACCCCATCGTATATCGAACTGAAGGCCTTATGGGAAAAATAGGGATACGTTCCCAAACATTCTGGAAGACCCCCAAAATTTGCAGATTCCATTATTATTTTGCTATATATTTTATTGTTATGTACAAAAAGTGTCTGAAAGTAAGAAATTGTGTTTAATAAAAGACAATTTATACATGAACACTCACCTAATCATATTCAAATCCAGTCCAAGTCGTCAACGATGCATCAGTCCGAGGTAACGATGCCTACTCATCGCCACTGGGTGGTGGTGATGGGGGAGGAGGGCCAGCTCCCGCATCGGTCAGCGATGGAGGAGGATCGATGGGCGATGCTGGACGATCGATGGGTGATGGAGGAGGATCGATGGGGGATGGAGGAGGATCGATGACTTCGGGAGAGTCCCTCGGAGATGGAGGAGTTTCTGAAGTTGCAGGAGAATCCATCCCCGAAGATGTTGGAGTTGGAGATCTAGCCTGCTGCCGACGTGCAGGAGTTGTTGCTGCACTTGCTGACGACGCACTTCTCTCCAGCCTCGGCAGCTGTTGCAGGCTTGAAAAATCGGGAGATCGTAGTTTGCTTGGCGTTCCTCCTTTTCTGCAGGTAGATCTCCCGATAAACGCTCAGACCCTTTTCAATATGATTGACAGCAGCAGCACTACGTTCGTAGTTAGGGTCCTTGTCCTTCACCAACTCGATGTACGTGTCAAAACCAGTCAGAATCTCTCTCAAGGTTTTGAGATCAAGCATTCTGACTGGGTCCTCATCGTCCTCCTCATTTGGGCTGGACTCAACGTAGGCACGGTTTTGTTCCTTTCTGAGACATGCTTTCAAGTTGGAGATCGTTAACGCGAAATAAGGCAATCGTAAATCGAAAGATGGGGGTACTTTTTTAAAATCGTTAACGCGGGAAATCGTAAACCGAACGATCGTATAACGGGGGATGCCTGTATATGGAATTCAATCATAAAATGATAAAGTGGTAACATTAAATAATTAAGAGTAGGATTCGACGTGATGCCCATCAGTATCCCTGCACAGCTCAAATCGTTCCGCAGCATTTCTAAACACATTCTGGAGCATTTGCGGGGTTATGTTATCTGCAGCAGTTCATATACGTAAGTTTTCAAGACTCGTAATCTTTGTCTGATAGACGTGCGATTTGATAAAGCCCCATGCAAAGAAATCTAAAGGGGTTAAATCTGGTGATCTCGCTGGCCAAGGTCTGTTGCTTCCGCGTCCGATCCTGCAATTGGGAAAATGTCCATTTAGATAATCCTGAACAATTTTGGCACAGTGACAAGGAGTACCATCATGTTGATAGACGACGGTACTAACAATCCTATCCCCAATCAGCTGAGGTTCAAGGAATTGCTGCAACATTAGGGTGGTCCACTCTTATAGGGGTGGAATTTTTTTTTGTGATTTGTTTTTATTGCTGGGTTGTAACTTATGAGGATGGATGAGAAAACACCTCTGGGAAAGTTTTATTTGAATCAGTTAATTTGTAGGGGTAGCACATGACACTTGAAGTTTTGGTATAGGGTCATTCTCTGTCAGATCAACCAAAAAAAATTGAAATTAACACCCTCATCTCTCATATTTTGCTGAAATTTGGTTTATCGGGAGTTTGTGAGCCCTGAATCCATTTCTGAAATTATAAGGTCAATCCGACCAACGGTTCAAGAGATATGACCTCGGGCAATTTGAGGTCACTCACGAGGTTACTAACATTTGGCGAGCCATAACTTGGGTAATAATTGTCATAATTATATAAAAGTATATATATTTAGAATCAGAAAATGACAAGGAATCCAAATATGCAAGTTTTAGAACTCTAGGTTGAAAAATAAAAAAGTTACACTGTAACCAAAATTTGAGGTCACGATTTGACCTCTGGGGTATCAAATGAGAATTTTTTTTTAAATGTAAAAAATGAAGGCATAGGCATTGGCTATTAGAATCAGCAAAAAAAAGTTTGTTTGTTAGTATTTTTCATGTAACTAACATATAAGTGAACACCATATTCATAAGTTGTGCGTCAATTCTACCTATTTTTTCACACTTAAGCTCATAATTTGACCTATAGAAATTAAAATTACATTTTTTATAGATATAAAAAACAAAGTCAGAGTTCTTGACTAATAGAAACAATCAAAAAAGTTTGTTTATGTTGGTACTTTTCATGTAACTAACTTACAAGTGAACACCATATTTATAAATTGCTTGTCATTTAAGGAATTTTTATATCTTAGCTATCAATTTGACCTCAAGCTCCAAGAATTTAATAAAAATTGTATTTCACTGCTAATCTACACTGGCAATAATAGTTATAATAGTGAAAGGGGAAGATTAAGCTCACATGTAGCCTAAACAAACCTGTTGAAACATGTTGCTACTTGTCTAAGTGCAGAATCAACACAGATAGTTGCAAAATTCCTTGTCTACAGGTTAGTACAGTTCCAGCCAGCACTGTGGGTGGCTGGTGGGTATGGTGTTTTAATGAGCCTCAGAGACTATCAAGGCCTAAAATATTAAGTGTGTATAGCTGTATATTTTCTAAAAAATATATATTACCTAATTGTAAATCCTATATCTTTACAGATCAAAATACAATGGTTCGGCACTTGAAATACTGCCAGGACCCTATTCAAAACACAAGAAACGCATAACAATCAATCTTAGAAAAGTGACTGATGTACTTGTTGAAAAATGTGCTGGAAGAGTGAAAAAAGACTCATTGTTGTGTGTGAACTGCTGGACACTGATAATGAAAAACCCCACTATACTTAGTACCACTGAAAACAACGAGTCTGAGCAGGATTCAAATGAATCATCTACTATCAGTGGCTTGAGTAACATCTCTTCAATTCAAGATCTGGACAATGACAGTGATTGCTTGATAAAGGAAAATCTTTCAACTTCAGTTGAACCAGTTCTAGCATTTCTGGACCAAACACCAGTTAAAAAAAGTAAGTAATAAATTAATATAATAACTTATACTTTACTACAAGGTCTGTTTGATCTACTATATAGCCAATTATATAGCATTTAAGGTACTATAATTAATATTTAATTACTAATATTCAGGTGTGTGAAACCTTTTTTTCTGTTCTTTTCAGAAGGGCTGTCATTAAGCCAGAAAAAGCGCAAGGCTCGTGGTAAGCTATCATCTGCTCAGAAACACCTGAAGGAGAGGCTAGAACTCAGTTATGGTGTTCAAATTACCAAGGAGGTAAGTGATACTTCAAAACCTGAAACTAAATCTGAAAAACATCTAGACAAATTAATGAATGAATTGAAACAGTCATTCCTGGAGAGCAAATGTCACCATCACAAACTACAAATATTGACACTCTCACCATACACAATTGAAAAAACAGCTAGTTTCTTTCAAACTACAACATACATGGTGAAAAGAAGCCGTTCACTTAAATCAGAACATGGAATCCTTCCGAAGATTCCACTAATGAGCAAAGGAAAAGTGATATCTGAAGAACACAAAGATATAGTTAGAAGATTCTATGAGTCAGAAGAGGTTAGTCGTATGTGTCCTGGCCAAAAGGATTGCGTGAAAGTTATCAGTGCTGAAGGTGCAAAAATGATTGGTCCTCGGGAATTTAAGAGAGATGTTTGAACTATATAAAAATGATGAAAAGAATCCCAAAATAGGATTTTCCACATTTGCAAAATTACGGCCATCATATTGTGTGCTTGCCGGTAGTGGTGGGACTCATTCTGTCTGTGTCTGCACATACCATCAAAATCCAAAATTGCAGCTGGCTGCATTGGGAGAAAGAGGTCTTTCATACAAGGATCTTATGGATTACAGTGTCTGCAGTACAGAAAGAGAGACTTGCATGATGCAACTTTGCAATGATTGCCCAAGAGAAGAGGGTGTCCTGGATTTTCTTGAGTTACTTGACAGTGTGAAATCAGCTCCAAATGAAATATCTTACAAGCAATGGGTGACTGTTGACTGTTGTACAATGGTTGATAAGGTGGAGCCACTTCATGAATACTTATCATCCCTAAGCATGAAAATATCCTGCATGGTTCGTCATCACTTTGTTGCTCAGCAACAATCACAGTACTTCAAGCAGTTGAAAGAAACACTACCACCTCAGAGTGAGGTAGTTATAGTAGGTGATTTCTCTGAGAATTATTCTTTCATTGTCCAGGATGCTGCCCAAGGGTTTCACTGGGACAATTCACAGTGTACAGTTCACCCTTTTGTCATCTATTATAGATCATCTGCAGACCAGGAACTTAGCCATTTTAGTGTCTGTTTCTTATCTGCATCACTAAAACACAACACTATAATGGTTTACTCATTCATATTGAAGCTTATGACATATGTTAAATTCAGATGCCCACAATTGAAGAAGGTGCACTATTTCTCAGATGGATGTGCTGGCCAATATAAGAACAGATACAACTTCACAAATCTCTGTTACCATGAAGAGGATTTGGTCTGTCTTGTGAATGGCACTTCTTTGCTACATCCCATGGCAAAAATGCATGTGATGGGATTGGAGGAACAGTGAAAAGAGCTACTGCTCGTGCCAGTTTGCAGAGAACTACAGAGAGGCAAATTCTTACACCAGAACACATGTTTCAGTTTTGTGAAGAAAACTTGAGCAAGAAGATAAATTTTTTCTTTGTAACTACAGCTGATTTGAAAGATGCAGAAGAACGGTTGGAACATCGATTCAAGGATAGTAGGGCTATTCCTGGAACTCAGAAATATCATAGATTTGTTCCCCTAAACAAGGAAGAACTGATGGTGTATCCCATTTCAAGTGGCATTGGAGAAAAGAAAAGAATAAGGAAAAGTCATTTTACTAATGAACCTGCAATGCTTGGTAACCTAAAATGTGTCAAACCAGGAGAGTATGTTGGCTGCATTTATGACATGCAAGTTTGGTATGGAATTGTGGAGGAATATTGTGAAGAGTTTGATGATTTCACTATGAACTTTCTACATCCCTCTGGGTCATCAGGATCAAGTGCATATTATTATCCATCAAACAAGGATTCATGTGCAGTGCCAGGACATCATATATTAACTGTAATGAGTTGTCCTACCCTAAGAGGAGGCAGCAGAATTCAATACATTTTTCCACAAAAAGAAATTGATGAGAGCATCGAGCATGCAAAAATTGTATTAGGCTAGCACATGAATCCTCTAAGTAGGTCTTCCCCTTTCACTATTATAACTATTATTGCCAGTGTAGATTAGCAGTGAAATACAATTTTACATTTTTTGCCTTTGTTTTTATATCTATAAAAAAATGTAATTTTAATTTCTATAGGTCAAATTATGAGCTTAAGTGTGAAAAAATAGGTAGAATTGACGCACAACTTATGAATATGGTGTTCACTTATATGTTAGTTACATGAAAAATACTAACATAAACAAACTTTTTTTTGCTGATTCTAATAGCCAATGCCTATGCCTTCATTTTTTACATTTAAAAAAAAAATTCTCATTTGATACCCCAGAGGTCAAATCGTGACCTCAAATTTGGTTACAGTGTAACTTTTTTATTTTTCAACCTAGAGTTCTAAAACTTGCATATTTGGATTCCTTGTCATTTTCTGATTCTAAATATATATACTTTTATATAATTGTGACCATTATTACCCAAGTTATGGGTCGCCAAATGTTAGTGACCTCGCAAGTGACCTCAAATTTCCCGAGGTCATATCTCTTGAACCGTTGGTCGGATTGACCTTATAATTTCAGAAATGGATTCAGGGCCCACAAACTCCCTATAAACCAAATTTCAGCAAAATCTGAGAGATGAGGGTGTTAGGCACTGGTTGATCTGACAGAGAATGACCCTATAATCTGAAAATCATAGCAAAGTTAATCTTGGTGACAGTACATGACTATTAGGGTAACTAACAATTCCGAAATGAATTGACTAACAATTCCCTCTGCACCTCATTTGATCTTTGTTTTCTCACCCAGTTGCCAGGCTGACTTCAGTGGTTGAGGAAACTGCTTCCTGTAGTTAGCAACAACTTGCAGGAGATACTGCAGTTGTTCCTCATTCCTGGTGTGGCAGCCGTTGTATTCATTAATGAGAGCAACCCCCCTCTCTGCATGATCGTTCACGACAGAGGTTTGCCACTGATTTCTTCGCTATTTGGTAATCAGGATCACTGTCCCAATCCCGCACCTCCTTCCTCAGTATCCCACACCTGACCCCAGAGATAACAGCAGTCTTTTTGAGTTTGCTGTTGCTAGTGACTCGATTGAAGCCCCCTCAGCAATACCTTTCCTTCTCTTCTGGCAATCAGGCTTTCCTTCAACTTCCTCCATTGCCTTCACCATTGCTGTTTTAGTCTCTTCAGACACCTCAGGATCGAAAATCGCAAGGCCCACCATCTCCTCCGAAAGATACCAAAGATGACTGCTAAATTTTTTTAATGCCACTTCCGAAATTTTGGGGTCATGGTATTCCCGAAGACTGCAGAAGACTGAGGTTGCTGTGAGGCGCAGCAGCAGCTATTGGCGCTGTCATCCATGCCTGCAGGTAGATGGAAACAGCGAAGACACTGACATCCTTAAGACACTTTTGCTCTCGTGGAGTGAGGGGTGGGATTTGTACCCTGAACAGCCACATCTTCAATGAATAGATCACCTTAGATAACCATCTGGCTTGGTGCATGGGGCCAGGTCGCTTGAAGGTGTAGTTGTCAATGCTCCCTCCCAAGAAAATGATGGACAGATCGAGGAATTCCTGATAGTCATCTCGAAAGGATTTTGAGGAGTGTTTTTCCTCAGCAAAGCGGAGAATCCAATCTCTAATGGGGGCCAAGAGTCGATGCACCTCTTCATCATCCCATCCAGTGCCGTATGTTCCTGTGTCGATGAAGGTCCATTTGCTCTGAAACCTGCTGAACAATGGAACATCAGGTCCACTCGTTGGGCCATAGCAAGCAGTGAAAACTCCACCGATCATCACTTCCATGATGTGATGATGGCAGGCAAAATGGAGAAGGTCTTTCTTCAACTTCTGCTCCAACAACACACACGCTCCATTCAAACGACCAGCATTGGAGGCAGTGGTGTCGAAACACATCCCCACGACAGATTCTTCGAGACCCCAATCAGTCAATAATTCAAAAACTGCGCTGGCTTGGTGTTCTCCTGATCCAGTTGGTATTTTGGGGACTCCAAGGAGCTGAGATTGACCCGAAAAGGAGGAAATGAGCACAGGCAGCTGATCCACATGCGCATGGTCTCTGGTGTTGAGGAGGTCTGGAATAAGTTTTCCATCCCAGTGGATGATTGCAGGACCGGACTGAAAGGAAGCTTTTAGGCTACTGCAGATCATGATCCGATGTCGTTCTCTCTGCCGTTTGATGGAGGTCTGGGTGATGTTAAAATTCATTGGGCTGTGGCCAAGGCTCAATGCAGTCTCTGCTATTAGTATGTAGGTTGCCATCCTGTCCGTAGTGTGTGTCCGATCTAGGGCAGCAGCTAGATTTGATGTTATCACATTCTTGACTCTTTTCACCTATTTTGGAGGTCGCTTTCCACCTTTTGCCCATTCATCTTCGGTGGAGGATGACTCGTCAGTGACTGAGGATTCTGTTGAGGACACCAATACTGCTGTACCCGACGTTGATGCACCTTCATTGACTGCCTGCAATACAATCGAAGAAAATGGACAATTAGTGTTAACGAACAACCTAATCATTGCAATCAAATGAAAGTAGGAATTTGAAGAACAATCTCACCTTTCTCTTTCGCATCTCCTCCTCCATCTTCCTGTGGGCAGCTTGTTTTTCTTTTTCTGCTGTTTTTCTGTCTACTCCCACCATGCATCCCCGTCTTCCAGGCTCTCGCTGGGCCAGCAAGAAGGCCTTGTCTTCTGGGTTTTCGATTATAGACAAGGCATCAGCATGTGCCATATCAAATAGGTTCCGAAGTGTCTCCTTGAATCCCTCTTCATTGTACACCTAAATATAAATAATAAATATATATAATATATATATGATAAATGTATTGACTATTGTACAGTATAATATGTCATACTCTCGAGAAACTATTTATTTATCATTGATCATCCAACTCACCTGCTTCTGGCTCCTCATTCGTCCTTTTTTTATTTTGATCCAATCTTGGTAAAGGTCCAAGATCTTTTGGATTCCTTTGTATTTTTCCCTTGTCGGGATTCGAGCTTTATTCCAAAATATTTCAAGTTGACCCCACACTACTTGAGCACTTTCCTTCAACTCCTTCTTGAGATTAGTGTGGTGATGAAGGAAGCATGACAATACTTCTCCACGTGATGGTAATTTGCTTCCAAGAAGCTTGTCCTTCACTTTATCTCCTTCAAGGAGATAAAAGCAAGAGCTTCGAACTTATCATATATCCAACCACTAAACACAACCAATGAACACTACACCAATAATCTGTCAAGGAAAAGATGTATTACTGGAACTGGAACATAATATACAAGTAAATCTACTAGGTAGTGCAAAAGTGCAAAAATGAAGTACTGTGTACTACCCCTAAAAAGTGATTGATTTGGGAAAAAATTGGCCAGAGGTGTTTTCTCATTCATCCTCACAAGTTCCCGCCTGGCAATAACAAAAAATCAAAACTTCAATTTTATGAACCACCCTACTGCAACATGTCCAGATAAATAAGCCCCATAACTGTAGCTTCAGCAAAGAAAAAAGGACCATAAACCTTAGATTTTGTTAAACCCATCCAGACATTAACTTTAGGTGAGTCTCTCTCCCAATTTTAGACGAAAACATTCAGTCTTTCATCTGCCCAAATTTGACAGTTATGGCGATTTACTTTTCCACACGTATGGAAAGTGGCTTCATCACTAAAGAGAATGTTGTCCATTAAATTATCACTCCAGATTTGTTCTACGAGATCAGCACACACAGCACTTCGTCGAGGGAAATCTTCATCATGTAAATCATGTAAAACCTGCAAATGATAGCTTTTCTTCTGCAAATTAACTTTCAGAATTTTGTGCACAGATGATGTTGGGAGGCTGAGTCTGTGTGATGCAGCACGAACGGACGTACGTGGCTCCTCAGTGATAATTCCGTGTACTGCATTCACGGTAAGATCTGACATACACGGTCATCCTGATCTTGCTTCATCATTTACAGATCCCGTTCGTTTAAATTTGTTCACCAATTTTTGTATTGTCTTGTCTATTGGCCCCGGCTTATGAAATCTCCTTCTAAACTTCTCTCTGATGTCATTGCATTTCTTTCCCTCGATTCGCCAAATTACTATTGCCACACGCACTTCTGTATTCATTCTAAGGGCTTCTGAAAAGAAAAATAGAAAAAAAATAATTATTTCACAAAAATAGATCCTGACTTTATGTACACCCTGTATATTGTAATGTATATGGATGTAAATTGTGACTTTGTCCGCAATTAATATGGACTGTGACTTATTTTTGGTTGGCACGGTACTGGTATTGATGGGTACCATAATGAAATTGACTGGATTCTTTGGATCTGATATATTTGCATGTCAGTTATAAATAGATATAGAGTGTAATATATTTGTGGATAGTAGCCTATTATGACTTTGATCCTCTGGATCCAGAGATTCTATCTTTAGTTTTAAATTGATAATTAATTAGTTTTAAATTGATACTTAATTAGTTTTGTAAAAATTGGTTATTGGGTCATTCCAGCTCAATTGGTACAGGGGTGGTTGGGTGACCATCTCCGATTTTCTTCAAATTTTCAGGGTTGATTCATACACCATTCAATAGCTTAAATCTAAAATTTTTAGCTTCCTCAGTCAAAAACTTTTAATTTTATGGTCGCTTAAATGGCCCCCACCTTTGACAAAAAATGCCCATGTTGGGCTTGATTGGCCAATGCCTTCATTTTGAGAGGCCTTGAAAAGTGTCTTCTAATAGGAGTAGAAGCTTCAAATTTGTCATGCCAATACAACTTCTGGTGGGCTTTTCAATTTTGGAAGCAAAAAGGCTGTGAACAAAGTTTCTAAGTTACAAGGGCTTAAATATGGCTCCATTTTCAAGCTTGCATCAATTCCTCCCACTTTAACGACTCTACCATTTTCAAAAGTTTGTTCTACATTAATCACAGCTGTTTTAATACTCCTAATAGTCTCTATGGGTTGTAAATTTATGAGTGAAATAAAAAAATAACCAAAAAAGGATTTATTTTTATTTTTAAAAATTTCCAAAAGTTGATATTTTCACAAAATTTGGATTAACATCAACTTTGGGGCTTAATATAAAGGTGTCTGAAATTAGTCAGGGAGTTGATACTTCTAGTAAAGAAAGATACATACTTGTAAAAAAACATATATTAAGGAATAGATCTCAACTCAACTCCTTCATATAGTTTTGGTGATTCAAAGAAAAGTGCTTTTTGTGAAAAATCTCAAATTTTTGCAAAATTTGTAAATTTTTAAATTTCTATTTATGATATTGAATTGTAATTTTACTTCAATTTTAGTACTTAAGTTGATTTAAAATTGTAATAGGTATGTAAATAAGTATAAAACATACAAGAAATTTAATATGTCTGTCAAAACAACCAGCGACTCAAAGGGCTCTGGGTAGCTCATTTCGCTTTGTATATTCTTATAAATGTAAAACATGATGGTTAATCATTAATGTCCAGGCCTATTTTATAGATCATGATCTTTTATTTTCAGAAAATTTAACTAGAGCAATTAACTTAATTTTACTACCTGTAATAATGGCTTATTCTAATCAAGAATCAAAGTGCAGCTTTGGTATGTACTTGGATGATCCATGTCATGAACATACTCACCAGGAAGGTGGGTATGTATACCTTACATGAGCTGACAGATGAAACAAGGAAACTGCTATTGTGGACAGGGCTGTGGAGTCGGAAGCAATTTTGGTGGTGCTGGAGTCGGAGTCGGTAAAAATGTACCGACTCTGACTCCGACCTCAATATAAATTTTAATAAAATATGTTTTTGTGTGTGATATCACTGGCAGCTATGGTGGTTAAACCACTTAAATAATAAACACAATGTTTTCCATTTCAGACACTAATGCCATTCATTCATTTTTTCTTTTCAGATATTTTTTATTTTTAATGCTTATTTAATTTCGAGTTCTTTCTAAATTTCATAAGTTTTTAATTTTCAAGTCTAAAACCCCTTTCACAATGGCAAAGACACTTCCAACAAAGTCTGCAGTTTTTTAATATTTTACAATAACCACAGATGGGAAACATTTCTTGTGTCAGTTTATGATAGATGATGATGATGATGAAAAATTATGTGAAGCAAAAATCTGGTTTTACTGGCTCTGATAAAAATGCACCAACCAGAGCATCAAATTTGAAGACACATTTGCAGTGTTTCCATCCCAAAATTTTAGAAGTTGTCATTGAGAAAGATAGTAATAAAAACCTTCCAACTACTTCAAAGTTAACAAAAGATCAGAAATCTACTGAACGACAAGCACCACTTACAAGATTCTTTACTACAGACAAAGTTACTGTAACAATGACCACAGATGATGATGCTTCACGTGGTGGTGGTGAAATGCCTCTTGTGTAATTATCATCATAGCAGATTTAGAATTAATATACTTTCGGAGTCGGATAGACAAAAAAAATTGAGGAGTCGGAGTCGGTTTTTTATGTGCCGACTCCACAGCCCTGATTGTGGAGAATAAAAGCAACTGTAATCAACCCAAATAGTGCTACTGTATGCTACCACCATGAAAAAATGTTTGGAATGCATTACCAACAAATGCAATGTAGCTGCCAAGATCCATGGAGAAATCATCGAAAGAAGATAACAAGTAAGTAAATATAGGTACTAATATATTTATATTTCATAAAGAAGTTTATATTGTAAATTGTAACCTAAATTAGCTATTTAATTTTAATAGGGTAGGCTATATAGTATATACTGTGCTACTGAATGCATATGTTTTGAATATTTTATACGAATAGCCTATAACCAAGTGTTGAGGTTTTAAAATTATTTTCCAATGTGTTTAGAGTTTACATTACCCTACTTTATTTGCAGAATCACTACAAATTATTGACAAAGATATAGCAACTAGACTGAATCTGATACCAGGACAGAAACTTTGCTCAACATGCTTCTCTAGAGCCAAGACGATTGAAGATGAAAAAGACTCGGGTAGTGATGAATATGTTCCAGAAGAAATAGTTAAGGAGACATTTGACGAAACATTAGGTTCACTAGAATGCTCACCCATTAAGTATGTAAGAGCAAGAGATCAAAAGTTTTATGCGAAAAGGAAACTAAAGCAAATTGAAACCAACAAAATCAAAGCTGTCCAAAGTACTTCATATGAGGCTTAGCATTTTGGATGAGGAAGCGGAGAAACCTATAGAGCAGGGGTGGGGAAACTTTTCAGTACCAAGGGCGAAAATCGATAACATAAACAACACCGCGGGTGTCTGGCAAATTTTAAGCTTATATACAGCGTGTCCCAAAGAAATGTATACCCACTTTGTTCGATAATACCAGCTATGAGGATAATAAATATATTACTTTGTATATGTTTTTTAATAAAGAAGTTTCTCCTGAATCTAAGTATGTAATTATTTTTATTAAAAATTGAAAAACAAAAAAGTTACAGATGTTTAAATTATAATTATTATTTTCGAGACTTCATGTGCGATATTTTCTAATATTTTAACTGACTGTTTTGAGATACTTATGTTTAGTGTTGATATTGAAGCATAAATGTTGTAATTATTAGTTAATTCAAAAAATTTACAAATTCCATGGTTAAATGACACTTTATCTAAGATGTTCGACGTCTTCCAGAACGTTGTTTTTGTAAGTTTTGCACAGTGCCCTCGGTTTCAAACTTATCTCGTATACGTGCAAAAATATTAGAAAATATCGCACATGAAGTCTTGAAAATAATAATTATAATTTAAACATCTGTAACTTTTTTGTTTTTCAATTTTTAATAAAAATAATTACATATTTAGATTCAGGAGAAAATTCTTTATTAAAAAACATATAAAAAGTAATATATTTATTATCCTCATAGCTGGTATTATCGAACAAAGTGGGTATACATTTCTTTGGGACATGCTGTATATAAGATGTATTTTAAAAAGCTATTTGCTGGGCTGTAAATAAATAATTTTTAGTAAATAATAAATACCTAAGCAGGCGAATTGAAATTAGCTCATGGGCAAAATTTTGCCCACGGGCGAGGGTTTCCCCACCCCTGCTATAGAGAGTGAGGAGGAAAAGTGTTATCAGCATATGATAGAGGAACTGAAAGGAAAGTGTAGAACTAGTACCAGACAAGAAAAGATACAAATTCTAACACACCTTCCAATTGGTAAAACCTGGTCCAGAGAAAGAATTATGAAAGAATTTGAAGTGTCAGCCAGAATGGTTAATGCTGTGAGGGCCTTAAAGAGAAAAGAAGGTATCCTTCCTATAATGAGAAATAAAGAGAGTAGCAAGGGTATAAGCGATGAAATAAAGGAAAGAGTGATAGAATTTTTCCAAAACAATGAATATACCGGGTGTCTCAAAATAGATGGAACCCATTGACATGATGATAATTTATTACTCAGAAAATAAACTCCAAAAAAGATTACATTTCCTGGAAGCTGATATGATGATAATTAAAAACTGAAGATTTGAGGTCTCTAGATCAAAGGATACATTTATTAGAGCACATGTTCCAAATGACTGCCATTGCGCTGCAGACACACTTGAAGCCGACGAGCGAAGTTGTCAATCACCCTGACACCCTGCACAGAGTGCAAGGGCCTCTGAAGCACCTCGTCTGGGGCTTGTGTGCCCCAGAACACATTGTTCTTGCTATTGACATACCCACTGAGCAAGAAGTGTGCTTCGTCGCTGAACCAAACATCATCAAGAAAGTCAGGATCCTCTTCGATCTTGTTCTCGAACCACCGGCACATCATAACACGTTTTGCCATGTCAGCTGGTGTGAGTTTATGCTTGATCTGGATCCTGTATGGGTACAGCTGAAGATCCTTGATCAAGATTCTTTGCACTGACGCACGTGCCAGATCTGGGTGTTTCTGCTTTCTTGTTGAGATTGTTTACTGATCCTGTGGCTTGAAATTGTGTGCCCAACGATAAATTTGGCTTTTCTGGGGATAATTGTTGAAGTTGAACTTCCTGCGAAATTTCGCTTGCACAGTTTTGAATGATTTTGTCTCCAAATAAGTAGTGATGCAAAAAATTTTTTCCTCCTTTGTCTAAGGCAGTGGTTCTTAACCTTTTTACTACCATGCCCCCTCTAGGAATTGGTCCTTCCCTCCATGCCCCCCTTCAATCAAAATAACATTCTCAATAACTTCTCAATATTAGCCCATGCTCTCGTTAAGAGAATAACAAATACAATTAGAGAAATTCCTGTTTCTAGGGGGGCGTGCCCCCCTGGTCTAAGGCATTTTTATTGATAATTATTAGTTGTTATCGTCTCCTCTCTTCAAATCTGAGAAAATAGAACGAGAACATTAATATTGGCAGAATTATTAGCAGTGACATGGGTTGCATGTATATTGAGACACCCTGTACTAGAGAATGCCCTAATAAAAAAGACTACAAATCAATAAAAATACCACAAGGGAAGGTTCACAAGCAGAAAATACTGTTGTTGACAAATATCAGAGAATTATATACGCTTTACAAAAATAAATATCCAAACGACAAAATCTCCAAATCAAAGTTTTTTGAACTGAGACCAAAATGGTGTATGGGTGTGGGGAGTAAAGGATCACACAATGTACGTATGCATTTGTGAAATACACCAGAACTTTAAACTTTTATGTGAATCACTCCCCGTCAAAGTAGAATTAAGAGTTACTAGGGAAAATAGTCTGCAACACTGAAACCAGAAACTGCATGATTAATAACTGCAAAACATGTCCTGGTTTAAATGAATTACGGGATTGGCTTCTTACCATTTTTGAAAACAATGATTATGACATGGATGATGAGGTTTCCTTTAAGCAGTGGCTTCATACAGACCATACCCAACTGGTCACAATGACAAAAAGTGTTTCGAATGTAGTAGAAGACATGTGTGAAAGTGCAAAAAAGTTGAAAGTACACCATTTCATAGCAAAAGCCCAATCAAAATATTTGTCTGACTGTAAAGAAAACCTCAATGATTCTACAGCATTAGTGCTTGTTGACTTCTCTGAAAACTAGTTTTATAATTCAGGATGCTGTACAAGGGCATCACTGGGACAATACCCAGGCTACCTTGCATCCCATAGTCTGCTATCAAAAAGTTGATGGTGAACTAAAAGTTACAAATTTTTGTGTAATATCAGATTCACTTACACACAACACAACTGCAGTTCATTCTTTTTTATGTGAATCCTTCAAATTACTTAAGTCAGAATCCTAAACTAAACCATATTTGTTACTTTAGTGATGGCGCAGCAAGTCAATATAAAAACTATAAAAACATCATTAATTCAGTATTACATGAAAAAGATTTCCAACTAACATGTGAATGGAACTTTTTTGCCACCTCTCACGGAAAGAGCCCCTGTGATGGTGTTGGTGGCACCGTCAAAAGGTTAGTTGCCTGGGCAAGTCTACAAGCAACAAGTAAAGGTCACATCACCAATCCAAAAAGAGATGTTCGATTGGTGCAAATCTAATATTAATGGTATACAATTTCTGTACATTGATTCAGCTAAAATTGAGGAAAATGCTAATTTATTTGAGTTAGAAAAAGGTATTCCTTAATTAAGACAATCCCAGGAACCCGTTCATATCACTGCTTTAGACCTTCATCAACAGGCATTAAACTGTACAAAATTTCTACTGATGAAAATTTCTTTAACGTACAACTTTCCTTCCTCAATGCTACACAAGAAAATGTGGCTTACCAATGTAAACCTGGTACATATGTGGCCTGTTTCTATGAAGGTGACTGGTTTGTTGGAAACATAGTTGAAGTGTGTGATACTGAGAAGGATCTATTAGTAAATTTCATGAAAAAGAATCCTTTTAAATGGCCTGAACAAGAGGACGTTTGCTGGATTCCATTCCAACATGTTTTGTGTTCAATTGAACCACCTACAGTTGCTGGGAAAATGGGGAGACAGTACAAGTTATCAAATCATTGTTTATCTAAAATTGAGGAGTATTTAAAAAAAAGCCTAAGTAACTACAGACCTGTATCAAGCTGAATAATAAATTGCTGATTTATGGCTGTGAGGCCATGGAGTGTTGAAGACAATCAGACTTAAAGCCTGAGTACAATAATAAATTCCTGAGTCAGTGTCTAAACATAAGAGTTATTAGCTATATATAAGTTTACATATGAATTTACATAAAACAACACGCATTAAAAAAAGAATATGAACTTATAGCCAATAATTCACATGCTTAAAAACTCAGGAATTCATTATTGTATATAGCTAAGTACTGTACACTTGTATTAAGGGAAGTAATACAACAAAGCTACTTAAATTTAAGGTTTTGTACTGAAAATGGTGGTTACTGCTAGTTTATCTGTACTAACTGCATAATTTAAATTACTAGGAAGTGCTTAAAGAGCAGTAGAACACAGTTCTACATGATTTACTTAGGTAGATCCAAGTATTGAGCCTACAAGCTGGTCCATCTGTTGTGTTAACTGCAAATGTAGTAGTAATCTAGGTATATATTGTCTTTTTTATGAGTAAAACTTTAGATAATTTAACATTTGTGAATTAACTTACCAAGTAATAAAATGGAAGTAAAATTACAATTCAATGTTGTAAAAAGAAATTTAAACATTTCAAAATTTTGAAAAAATTCAGAATTTTTCACGAAGTACTTTTCTTTGAATAGCCAAAACTATATGAAGGAGTTGAGTTGAGATCTATTTCTTAATATATGTTTTTGTACACATATGTATCTTTCTTTACTAGAAGTAGCAACTCCGACTAATTTCGGACACCTTTATATTAAGCCCCAAAGTTGATATTAATTTTGCAAATTTTGTGAAAATATCAACTTTTGGAAATTTTTAAAAATAAAAATAAATCCTTTTTTGGTTATTTTTTTATTTCACTCATAAATTTACAACCCATAGAGACTATTAGGAGTATTAAAACAGCTGTGATTGATGTAGAACTAAAACTTTTGAAAATGGTAGTCGTAAAAGTGGGAGGAATTGATGCAAGCTTCAGAATGGAGCCATGTTTAAGCCCTTGTAACTCAGAAACTATTTGTTCCACAACCTTTTAGCTTGCAAAATTGAAAAGCCCACCAGAAGTTGTATTGGCATGACAAATTTGAAGCTTCTACTCCTATTAGAAGACACTTTTCAAGGCCTCTCAAAATGAAGGTGTTGGCCGATCAAGCCCAATATGGGCATTTTTTGTCATAGGTGGGGGCCATTTAAGCGACCATAAAATTAAAAGTTTTTGACTGAGGAAGCTAAAATTTTAGATTTAAGCTATTGAATGGTGTATGAATCAACCCTGAAAACTTGAAGAAAATTGGAGATGGTCACCCGACCAACTTTCTGAAATCTGTACCAGTTGAGCTGGAATGACTCAGAAGCCAAGTTGCCTGGTCATAAAGCTTCCAAGGATAGATTAACTTTGTTGGTTGGATCAAATGCATCTGGGGATTTCAAAGTGAGGCTATCATAGTCTATCATTCGGAAAATCCGAGAGCATTCAAGAATTTTGTAAAATCTCATTTGCCTATCATTTGGAAAAGCAGTCGTAAAGCTGGGTTACGAGGGATATTTTTTATGATTGGTTCATTTGCTATTTTCAACCAGCCGCGGAGGCCTACTTAAAGAAAAACTTAGCTAAAAAAGTGCTGCTGCTTATAGACAACGCACCAGTACACTCACCTTTGTTAGATTCCCTAAGTGACTTCATAACTGTCAAGTTTCTGCCCGCAAACACTATGCCGATACTTCAACCTATGGATCAGCAGGTTATTGTGAACTTTAAAAGATGTTATCACAAACTCACATTTGAGGAATGCTTCCATGCAACAGATGGTGAAGGGGAAAATGTTCCTACACTTTCTCAATTTTGGCGAATGTACAATGTAAAAAATGCTGTGACAAGACAAACATTGCTGCAGCTTGGGAGAAAGTTAGTGAAAAGTCACTGTGGGCAGCATGGAATAACCTATGGCCAAATTGTCCAGTTCCAGATTTTGAAGGTTTTCCTAACGATCTCTCTCCAGAGAAATTAATTGTAGAAGTTGGAGGTAACCTTGGCTTCGAACTTTCCTCTGACATTGTTGCGGTGGGGTTATCCAATAAACTAATGAAGTTCCGAATCAATGTGAACCACTCACAACATTAACATTCATGCAATTATTTTCTACTAGTACGGGGAGAAGACTTACTTCAAAACCAAACACCCGAAGGCGGCTCGTTGGCTGAGGGAGGATGGACGCCTAATAATCCCTGATGCGGTAAACTTTCCCGGAGTCTCGTTGATCCCGACGCGACCCTCCAGGCGTGATCTCATTATCCTCAGAACAGAGAAACAATGCGATTAGTTAAGTGTCCCAATGCCCACTGGACTGACCCAACCTCAGGACCTCCCAATATTCCACGAAAAAGGAAACAAAAATGCTCACCACATTCCCGATGACAATGCCGTAGCCAATCAAACTGTAACCTCAACGAGTTGGAAAAACACACTAGAGGAAAAACCATGAACAATTTTTATTGATGGGAAAGGGGAGGTTACATTCTATACAACACATGAAAGGGAGGAAAAAGTCAGAGAAACGGGGTTAGGCAGGGTGAAGCAAAGACATTAGAGTAAGTGGGCAGACAAGCAATAAGATATATATTTTACAAATGTACACGCAGTGTCAATCGCAAGAGCACATTTTCATATATATGTTAACACATGGTCACAGACAACTGGACTTAGGCAAAGCAAGCAATCTATCTTCGCATTACAATGGTCAAGACAGGCTCCTTCGGGTTACAATAAAGATGAATCAAGAAACAATGAGTTGCTTCCTGATTCCTTATCCTGAAACTTAAATGTCCTTCTTTTTATTTTTTCTTTGTTCACATACAATAATTATACCCTAAATAACCCTGACTAGGCTAAATGGAAAGGAGGGCAAGGTGTTATTGATACCTGGCCTTAACTGATGTGCAAGTACCACCACTTAAACTTTCAGAATGTTCTGGGATGATTGTTCGAGTTCAAGAAGTCAAACGCATTAGATGAATGTCATTTAATTTCTGTCTTTCTTAACTTCTAGCTTCAGCAACCGACGTTACACGTATACCCAGTCACACTGTGCACTTTGTTTGTTGGCCTGTTCAGATTTGGCAAGCCTACCCATTTCAGGACCCATACCGTGCATGACATTTTTCTCACGTTGGTCCAGAAAATCAAAAACTGAAGTCAAAATAAGTTAAGCAAATGGTTTAGGACTTCTTAAACAAAAACCCCTTTTTGTGTTTTGTTTTATCTTTCTTTAACATTAAGCCACAATTCTGACGCTAGATTCTATGGGTCTAGATCTTACGGGGGTTATGGCATTCAAACCTGTATGGGAGAGAAAGAATGAAGGTTAATACACACAACTACCATGATTTGATAATCAGTGGTCCCTACTACATTCCCCCCTTTGAGCGGCAGAGCCACTCAAAAAGACCAATCCACCAGGGAACCACTCTCATCCCAACAGATCCAAATACCATCCCTAGCAAAATCTCTTCTTCCATTTAGCAATACCTTACAATAATCTATTTACATTAATTTACAAAAATCCTTAGAATTTCTTTTCCATTTTACATAGATTCTAACTAGCTAACTTTATTATACATGGAACTATTGATTTTGAAATGGCAATTCTAAAAAGTTTAAACATAAATAAACCAAACACATTCACATGATAATATTCCGGAATCTACCGATGCAAGTCATGGTCATACTCAACTGGTTTTCTTCGGGACGTGGGAAAGATCCATGACTGGTCCGCAGGAGTGTGTTTGTGAGGAGAACTGCCAGTTAATGCCGGGAGCACCTCCCCCAGCCGTCTTCGGGTGGCAACCAATCGCTCTCGAGATCTCCGGTTTTCCTGAATCAGGGCACGTCCCTCTAAAACCATCTCTCTCATGGGTGACAGACTCAATCTAGTCAGGCGCCCGTCCTCATGACCAGCATCAAGACCCTGTTCACACAAACTTATCTGGCCTTCCAATAACCGGTATATCTCCTCCCTATCCTCCTGAATGAGCTCTAGAGTTACCTCTAATGATTTCACTAGGGAGGAAGAGTCTGGAGAAGATAAACCACTTGACCCAGCGACACTGCAAGGAGAACTATGGTGAGGTGGACTATCACAGCTAACCAATTTATCATCCACGGGCGATTCCTGTGCCCGGCCAGTCACATGGGGAATCGGTGACATCTCACCAATCACGTTATCCAAATCACTACTGGTCAGTTCAGGACAATCTCGGAATGTGACTTTTTCCACTCGTGACTCCGGTCTGAGAATGGGCCTAACAATAGAGGCATTGGGGAATCCTGAGAAATCCGGAGGATTGTCAGGAAACCCCAAGAAATCTCGACGACTATCAGGAGACTCTGACAAACTTGAAGAAGTGCCAGGAAAACCTGAGAAATCCGGTTCATTTGAACCAAGTGAACTCTCCGATGATTCACTGGAAGACTCCCCAGAAGAGTCCAGAGCTACGGAAATCCAAGGACGCACTAAGGGTACCCCCTGCTTTCCCGATTCCACCTCATCATGAGAATCACTAGAAGAATCCCACGAACTTTCTTCGGATGAATTTTCGAACAGATAGGCATAGTTTGGGACTTCATTCGGACAAGAATATTCCTGATCAGGTACATCAGGCTGATCTTCTGGGATAACCCAGGGAAGTTTTACCAATTGGGAGTAGCTTGGATGGTTCCTGAGAAAAATAGGAGCCTCCTTCCAAGCGCGTAACTCTGTGTGATGGGCACGTGATGTTGTTAAGAATGGTTGGTCATTTGGGTAGGCTGGAGAAATCACATAAGTGACTCCATTTGACTCTACCCGATCAATACAAAATGGGCCACAATATTTGGGGAGAAGCTTGTTCATGATAAGGTGCCCCTTTTGGACTACCTTCCTGATCACCAGCTGTCCTCTAGAGAAGGGACAAAAACTAGGGTGACCAGGAACCCATTGTTCTTGAATCTGAGCCGAGATAAGGGCTGGAATTGGGTCTGGATGCGAGTTAGCTAATAAAAATTGCGCTGGAGACAGCGTTAACTCAGTATGCACAGTACCATTGTATGATATGATGGCTCTGGGAAGATGTAAATCCCACGAGCTAGGACCTTGAACAAGGTTTCTAAGAAACTCGCCAATGGTACGATTGACTCTCTTGACTGCCCCATTCCCTTCAGGACGATTTGGTGTCATAAAAACATGAACGATGCCATACTGAGCTAACATTTGCTCAAATTCTTGACCCCTGAATTGAGGCCCATTATCGGTTAATAACCGACATGGCCTCCTCAACAAACTAGGCAGGACACGGGTCTCGAACAATCTTGCAATGGTGCCAGAAGTCTTATTCATGATTGGGATGGCTACCACCCACTTTGAATGGTGGTCTACGACTACCAGACAACCAATGTTCCCTCGAGATGTCTTCCGGAACACTACCAAATTGGCAGCCACCAATTCAAAAGGTGACCTGGTCATGATCTTTAAGGTAGGTGGCCCCTTAATTTGACTTGAGACTTTGTTCAGTTGGCACTGTGAACATGATGTGACCACTTCCTGTACAACCTGATACAATCAAGGATGAAATACGTCTCGAGAAAGAACTTCCAGGACTTTAGTACGGCCAACATGGGCCATTTCAAGATGGACACTGATGGCAAGTTCAATCAGGAAGTTAAATGAGATCAAGTTCTGTGGATACAGTTCAAGATCTAATGAGTCATATTTAACTAGAATCCCATTTTCTATATAGATGTCTTTAAGATAGCGGTTGTACCGAGATAAGTTTCTCGGGCAATGGGCATTCGCATTCCTTCTCCCTAGATAATTCCTAAGCCTGCGCAATTCTAGATCGTTTCTCTGCAATGTTTCGACATTAACCCGTTTGAGAAGAGAATACGGCCAAATGTTTCCGATAATGATCACTTCAGGACCCTCTGATGGGTCTACTGCAGTTGCCAAGAAGGTAGCGACCACTTCTTCCTCCTTCAGGACACTATCGTTGGATAGATCTAGCACTAGTCCTGAAGTAGTCATGAAATTTGCTCCAAGCAAAAAGCATGATGGGAGAGAACCATCATCCATGATAGCAAATGGATGGTCTTTTGCTTTCACTTGCGTTCTCAATGATACATCCAATTTTACGAATTTGGTCACCATGACCCGACGTTCAGCCATCCCTTGTATATTTACAATTATGTCTTTTGAGTAATCTTCATGCTCACCTAATATTGTTTTCCAGGTAGTCTCAGACACCAAACTAATCTCAGCTCCGGAATCCACGAGAGCACAATAAGTCTGGCCATTACATTCAAGAGGAACAATTGCTCTAGATCGAGATGAATGAGCACATACGATATCCACTTGATACTCAGGAAAATGCAGGTTAACCTCCTGCCCCTGAGGATCATAGTTTTCATGGCTATCCATAATTGGGTTCACTGGATCCGGATCTGAGTCAGTGGCGTTGTGGTGGGATTCGGAGTAACCTAACGGCCACACCACGAATAAGAATTTTTTCTTTTGTTTAAGAACTCCACGAAACCAGGCTGCTTACCTTGAAGGGTTGTTGGATCCAGGCTCGCTGCCCAGACCTCCGATTCCACGACTGCTGGCTCCTGCCACCAACAGTTTCTTACTTGCCAGAATAGCTTCCTTCTGTTAGTGGTTCACTATCTCCGGCATCCCCTTCCTAACAGAACTTAAAGTTCCCTTGGTCCAATAACGGTCTTCAGCCTCAGACAAATCCAGCCTGACTTTAGTTTCCTCTGTTATGTTCTTTATTTTCTCTTGTCAAATTACCCTCTTAAACTATATTTTTTATTATTTATATTTCCACACATGCGCCAATTGGTTCCCTCCACTTCTCAAAACTCGAGTTTTGACACACACACCGACACTTAAACCTCAGAAGCGTCTCTTTTACTAAATTTGTTTATTCTTCTTTTCATTTGTTTGTTTGTTTGTTAAAATGTTAACAATTTAGTACTTTATTATTCATTTACTAACAGGGTTTAACAAGCGACTGTCCAACTCTCACTCTTTTTCCCATACTAATTTAATAAAACTGTTTTATTCCTCATTCCTTGTTTACAAGTTTAACATTTCTTTATATAACTTATTGTTTAGTCTTTTCATTCATTAAAATATTAACATTAACATATCTTATAACATTATTTCTTTATTTATTTGTTTGCTATTATTAAAGTTAGCGTTACTGTTTATTATTTATTATCTTAATGCTTAATAGTTTACTACTATCTTTCTAATTTCTTATAACAGTTATCATTCTTATTCATTATTTGTTTGCTGGAAAGAGAGAGAGAACCATTAAAATCCTTTCTATAACAAATATTTCATTCAAAAATCAAAGAAATTTAATATATAAATAATAATAATCAAGGCCAGGGGGAAAGGGCTGAGAACTAAAAGGGGAAAGGGTTCACCCTCCACAGCGTCATAAGAATTAATGGTGTTTATAAGCGACAGGTTATTAGCGTGGAATGTTTTCGTTTCCTGCAACAAGTTAGTGTATCCCACCCAGGCACTGAAGGTGTACTCTTTCTCTGCTATCATCACCCACTCCTGCGGGGACTTGAAACACGAGGGGATGAGTTGAACCGAAATGCAAGACAATATCCAGATTATATAAATGACTGCAAACCAGCAAAACTTCAAGAGTCATTGGCTGACCAGCCAATGTCATCAACCGAAGACTTTGCTTTTTCTTTGCATTCAATTGGATCTTATATGAGAATAAAAACCCACTCTAATAGACAGAGTTTATTTCCATGACAGTTTCGACGCCCACTGGCATCCTCCTCGGGTGGATACAGAAACACAAATGAAACAAAACAAGAGGGAAAAACAGTTCAGGGATCGACCGTTAAGAAATTCGCACCTAGGTTGGATTCCATTCTCTCGAGACAGGAGGGGCATTTTCATTAAGTACATTCGCACAAATTTTTAAAACTATCTTCCTGTTCTAAACATACAGATTCTATTATTTTTACATAATTATTACATTTATAATTAAATTTATTACATTTAATATTGCATAATTATTAATTACAGAAATTATAAATTTATTATTACATTGGTTATTACATTGTTGTTTATTATACAGAAATTATAAACCGAAAAACGAATGAAAAAAGGCGATTAGGAAATAATCCAGAGACCATTGAGAAATTCGCACCTAGGTTAGATATCGTTCTCCCGAAACCAGAAGGGCATTTTATTACAGGGTCAGCTTATAACTACATTTCCACAAATTAAAAATATCTTCTTCTTCTATACATACAGATCCTAATGTTTGACATAATTACTGCATATATTTATTTCCACATTAATTACTTCCATTATTACATTTACTAAAAGCGAGTAAGGAAACATTCCAATCCAGAGACATTTAAGAAATTCACACTTAGGTTCGAATACGTTCCCACGACTCCGTAAGGGATTTATTGACCAAGAATCTCATTAAAGGGTCTAACTTATAAGTACCTTCGCACAAATTAAAATTATCTACTTTTTCTATACACACAGATTCTATTATTTTTCTTTTGACATAATTATTACATTTATAAAGTACCTTACTTGATTCCCAATCTATAGCATGATTATTTTGGCTAGCGTGATAAAAAATGGCATTATTAGTATTACAACTTCTGTCTCGAGAGAATGGAATCCAACCTAGGTGCGAATTTCTTAACGGTCGATCCCTGAACTGTTTTTCCCTCTTGTTTTGTTTCATTTGTGTTTCTGTATCCACCCGAGGAGGATGCCAGTGGGCGTCGAAACTGTCGTGGAAATAAACTCTGTCTATTAGAGTGGGTTTTTATTCTCATATTTTGACCTTCACGTAAAAAAAGTGAAGTTTTTTGCATTGGATCTTATATCGTGAGGGTTTAGTCATCAGTTCACCCATGAGCTGCTTCCTGAGCGAGGTGACACTGTCAGGACATTCCTTTTCCAAAACTTGAGTCAGGACATGCAAGAGACATTCGATTAATGAGTCACCACCTCCTTCTGGTTTAAAAAGCACCATTAATCCCTTTGGAAAATCAGTGGGTGTCACTTCTTCCCATCTTCCTGGGGTGTCTGGAAATGACGTGATAAAGTGTCAGCAGCTTGATTTTCTTTTCCTGGTATGTAATGGAGTTCAAAATCAAACTCGGCCAGGTCTTCTAGCGTCCGAGCAATTCTATCGTTTACCAGTTTCATGTTGTGGAGGTAAAATAAAGCCTGATGGTCCGTATTCAAGACAAAAGGGATGCCATATAAGAAGGCGCGAAAAGTTTTCACACCCCATCGCATTGCGGCTAGTTCGCGTTCAGTCACGGAATATTTACGTTGGGGTTTCGAGAAGGTCATGGAGGCATGTGCGATAATCCTAACCCTCCCATCTTGAACTTGAGTTAAGCATGCTCCGGCGCCGATAGCGAGGCATCCACCCATAGGTTTATCTTTTCGGCAGTTTCCGATAATCTGGAAATGCAAGCTCTATCTCCCTCTGCATCTCAGTCTTGAGTGCATCAAAAGAAGACTCCATTTCAGATGTCCATTGAAGATTAGTCGAAGCGGATTTACCAGTGAGCTCTGACAAGGGTTTTGCGAGAGGGGAACATTGCGGTAGGAATTTTCGTTGGAAGTTGATGAGTCCAAGAAATTCCTTCAATTCACCGAATGGTGGTAGGTTTTGGGAAGTTACTAACCTTTTCCATATATTCTGGAGACTTTGATAATCCACTAGAGCTAACTGTGTGTCCTAAGAAGGGTACTTTTGACTTGAACCATCTGCACTTTGGAGGCTTGATCTTAATCCCATGATCTTCCAGGACTTTCAAAACACTGCCTACTAACTTCAGGTGAGCTGCAAAGTCTTTTCCATAATCAAGATGTCATCAATATAAACAGCACGTTCTTTCTGGAAAAACTCTTCAGGACTTCCTGCATTTCACGTTGAAAAGCTGATGGAGCATTCCTCAAGCCGAAACTGAGTTTTCTGAACCCAATGGCCATGAGGTGTTGAGAATGCGGTATAGTCACGACTATCCTCTTCAATGGGCATTTGATAGTAGCCGCGGACAAGGTCTAGGGTCGTGAAGTACCTTACTCCATGGAGACTATATACCGAATCTGTAAGGTTGGCCATCGGGAACCTATCTGGCTTGGTAATTTTATTCAACTTGCGATAGTCAACGCATAACCGGATGGAACCATCCGGCTTTCTAATCGGGACTACCGGAGCACTCCATGGTGAAGTAGTAGGTTCAATAATACCCAGTTCATGAAGTTCTTGACACTGATCTTCAATTACCTGTGTGATAGGTTCTGGGAATCTCCTTGGACGTTGAAAAATTGGGGTTTCATCGTAGAGTTCGATGCGGTGTGGGGTCATTCTTGCTGCACCAACATCGGATCTCCACGACTCAATACTTCCTTTCGGGATTCCAACAGGCGATGAACACTTTCCTTCTGGTCTGGGGTTAACCATCCAGGCTTATTCCTGACTGTATACGCTCTGGAGTCCAATCTTGAAGAGTTGGAGACACTTGACTCGGGCCTACATCTCCCTGCGTCGCAGTTCTACACTGGAGCACATTACTTTCATGTTCAGGTATAACGATTGTGTACATGTATCCTATTAGGTCTCCCTTTTTAATCTTTCCCAATGACTTCCCCCTTGTATACAATAAAACTGACGGTTGCTCAACATTCATGATACCTGGCACTCCGATTACCTTATCCCTAAATGAGCATTCACTGCACTACCATCATAAAACCACATGCTTGCCCCTTGTGAACATGCGCAAGGACCATTCAATTCACTTTCTCTCTCCTCCCACTCTACTGGCACTCGAACAGGTCCACAATCATTTCTTTGCACACTTTCAGCTGCCCAACATTTAGCTTGGTATCTAAGCTTCGTACACTCTGTCCCACCTGAACCCAAATACACATCCCATTTAGATCCATCCTCACAAGTTCCAGATATTCTTCGACGACAAATTTACTTGCAAGCCATTCTTTCTTAAAAATCTAGACCGAGGAAAAGTGGATAATTTGTGTCCAAATGCGGGATTACCAGAAATGTACAAGGCTTCATGACGATGTTATGTAGAGAAAGTGCAATATTTATTGACCCCAGAGTGTGGCATGCAAGGTCTTTACCTATCCCACGAATAGGTATCCTGTCTTGGGTATCCAGAACCAACCCCAACTGCTCAACCAGCCCTCCCGATATTAAACTAACTTGAGCCCCTGTGTCGATAAGACTGTTTATGATCGTGTTATTAATCACACATCCAGTGTGAGTACATTTGCTGGCTCCAGCTCTGCAAACTTAACTCCTCGAAAATCAAGGGTAGGTAGATCAGGTTCCACAACTGGTGCCGCTTGTTCGTGGAAAATCGTTCAGAAGCTCCAAAAGGGGTCGTTGGCGTTGGCCAAGCTCCCCTGGTTTCTCTAGAGCATGACTTCTCAAATCGCCCGTGAGTCACACAACCAGTGGTCTTCAGGAAAAGTGTTGCTCGGGGGGCAAACTCTGGGGTGCATCTAGCTCTGGGGTGGTCATCATTATCAGGGATTGTGACAATCCTTTCCAACGAGTCCCTGTCCTCGTTGGACATGCTTAGTTTTCCGACTGGGATGGTGTTGGCCGTCATGATCTTCCATATTTTGATTTCCTGAGTCGATTGATATTGACTTCTCACGGGACAATACATACCAGGGTGAGGCCCCTGACAACGGGAACAATGATATTGGGCAGTAGGGTCAGGGGTTGGTGTTCTCTGGGAATTTCTGGAGCACTCACGGACAAAATGGTCCAACGCGCCACACAACAAACAGGCACCATTCTTCCTTCGGCAATTGGCCTCGTTATGTCCTTTTCTGGTACACCACTGACACTCTTCATCTGTTGCTCCGTTGCTGGATTCCCTCTGGCCATGAGTTCTGGGTTGTCGTTGTTCTCTAGGGTGGGGCGAGGATCCTGGCCTGTAACTGCTTTCCTGATTTGGTCGTGATTTCGTGAGCGATCCTGTCCTCGCTGGTTTTCTCTTGACCCTCCTTGCCTCCGTGAGAAAACGCTTGTCCCATTTCCATTGCTTCGTGGACGACTGCGCCTCTATTCCTACCTAGTCGTGGCTGGCTCTGAGGAACAAATCCCTGTCTGGAAGTGTCAAGATTTTCGGAAACCTGAACAGGGACCTGCATTTGCAAGACTTCTATTGGTTCAGGTGGTCGGATCCAGAACTTTCAGTTCCTTGTAAGGCCACAAAATCCAAAATGTTGGACCAGTAGACCTTCTTCTGGTGCAGAGTCTTGTTTTCCGTTATTATCCTCGCTAGGTGTTGTGACAGGGCTGAGGGGACAGTCTCGAGGTACTTCCTCCTTAACTCCTTGCTGGTCTCGATGTCTTTCTGAGGGAATGCCCTTCGTGCCAATGTCTCCAATCGGGCCGCATATACATCGGGAGATTCCCCTGACTTCATTTTGGCATTCTTGAATTCGGCAACCTTTCCAGTGGTCACGGTCTTCTTGATTCTCTTATGCCATGTTAACAGTATTTCCTTCATGTGGTCATATTCGATACCACAACCCCCATAAGCATGGTACAAGTCTTGAAGTTTTCCTGTCAAGTGCTTTCCTAACGTTCCTGTCCAATCTCGTCTTTCACAATTATATTTTGAGGCACAGTGGCGCTCAAACGCTTCAAGATATTCAGGGAAGGAGCGCCACTGTTGACATTGAAGTCATCCAATTCGGGAGCGTTCATGGGTTTAGCTGCGGGACCCTATGATGATATTTTCTGGATGATGGGTATCTAGGCCGCGTTTCCTCCTTCTTGACGTTGATTCGTCTGATGAGCTTGACTCCTCATTATGAGACGATTCGGAACTGCGGTTATGAGGTCTGTTGAAACTGACGTCTGAATGTTTCCTTGTTCGAGGATCCTTGGACGGCTCTTTTCTGACCTCCACCTTCTGCTCCATGTCGTTATCTGGTACAAGGTCTTCATATTCCTGACGGGCACTCTGAAGTTCTTGTTCCTCTCTGGCTGCTTGTTCTCTCCAGTTGGTTCACTCGTCCTTGCCAGTATTCACTTCGGGCCACAAGATCGTCATATTGTTCCTCTCTGGCTGCTTGTTTTCTCTCCAGTTGGTCCATCGTTCTTGCCAGTATTCACTTCGGGCCACAAGATCGTCATTTTCTTTGGACAACCGGTCATACTTTCCTTTCCAGACCGTTTCAAGGTCCACCAACCGCTGCGTCCAGTTCTGCTCTGATTCTAGAGCTTGTTGTTTCTGCTCCTTGACCAGGTCAACAAGTTGGGCAACCTGGGTCTTGAGCTCAACTAAATCTGACATTTTTTTTTTTTTTTTTCGTCCGTGCTAAGCCGAAGCCGTCAACGTTGGGTGCCTCCCGTTCCCGGGTCTGGGCACCAAAAATGTTGCGGTGGGGTTATCCAATAAACCAATGAAGTTCCGAGTCAATGTGAACCACCCGACAACATTTTTATTTCATGCAATTATTTTCTACCGGTACGGGGAGAAGACTTACTTCAAAACCAAACACCCAAAGGCGGCTCGTTGGCTGAGGGAGGACGGGCTTCTAAGAATCCCTGATGCGGTAAACTTCCCGGAGTCTCGTTGATCCCGACGCGACCCTCCAGGCGTGATCTCGTTATCCTCAGAACAGAGAAACAATGCGATTAGTTAAGTGTCCCAATGCCCACCGGACTGACCCAACCTCAGGACCTCCCAATATTCCACGAAAAAGGAAACAAAAATGCTCACCACATTCCCGATGACAATGCCGTAGCCAATCAAACTGTAACCTCAACGAGTTGGAAAAACACACTAGAGGAAAAACCATGAACAATTTTTATTGATGGGAAAGGGGAGGTTACATTCTATACAACACATGAAAGGGAGGAAAAAGTCAGAGAAACGGGGTTAGGCAGGGTGAAGCAAAGACATTAGAGTAAGTGGGCAGACAAGCAATAAGATATATATTTTACAAATGTACACGCAGTGTCAATCGCAAGAGCACATTTTCATATATATGTTAACACATGGTCACAGACAACTGGACTTAGGCAAAGCAAGCAATCTATCTTCGCATTACAATGGTCAAGACAGGCTCCTTCGGGTTACAATAAAGATGAATCAAGAAACAATGAGTTGCTTCCTGATTCCTTATCCTGAAACTTAAATGTCCTTCTTTTTATTTTTTCTTTGTTCACATACAATAATTATACCCTAAATAACCCTGACTAGGCTAAATGGAAAGGAGGGCAAGGTGTTATTGATACCTGGCCTTAACTGATGTGCAAGTACCACCACTTAAACTTTCAGAATGTTCTGGGATGATTGTTCGAGTTCAAGAAGTCAAACGCATTAGATGAATGTCATTTAATTTCTGTCTTCTTAACTTCTAGCTTCAGCAACCGACGTTACACGTATACCCAGTCACACTGTGCACTTTGTTTGTTGGCCTGTTCAGATTTGGCAAGCCTACCCATTTCAGGACCCATACCATGCATGACATTTTTCTCACGTTGGTCCAGAAAATCAAAAACTGAAGTCAAAATAAGTTAAGCAAATGGTTTAGGACTTCTTAAACAAAAACCCCTTTTTGTGTTTTGTTTTATCTTTCTTTAACATTAAGCCACAATTCTGACGCTAGATTCTATGGGTCTAGATCTTACGGGGGTTATGGCATTCAAACCTGTATGGGAGAGAAAGAATGAAGGTTAATACACACAACTACCATGATTTGATAATCAGTGGTCCCTACTACAACATGATAGATGACCTTTTAGAATCACACGATGAAGTTATGACTGAAGATGACAGTTTAAACTTTGATGAGGAAGCCGTTTCAGAAGATTCGGACCCTAACCAAACAACTGAAGATGAGCCAAAAGATCTTACCAGGAATGATCTTAAACAATTGTTTTATTACATAGACCTCATTAAGAAGATCACTGATAAAGATCCACTGCAAGACAGCGCTTTTAAAGTTTATAATGGAATCCTATCAAGCGCTCTTCCCTATGAGACGAAAATGGAAGAACTTGAACGTGCAGCAAAGCAAACCACAATAGACAAGTTCTTTAAACCAGCCAGCCCATCACCATCCACCTCTACAGCATCATCATCCAAAGCCTCAACTTCTCAGTAACCCACTTCAACCATTAACTACTGTATTACTGTAACTTCAAAATTAATACATGGTGAGTTTTTATTCTTTTATTTTTTATTCTGTTAATTTAGTAGTACTGTACATAATTGTAATATTTTTGTTTTTTCTTAGATTGGTATCAATTTTTCTAAGCTCTGGAATGCATTAGCAAAAATTAATGGAAAATGGATTCCAATGTTCATGATTTTGAAGTTTGAGACGATTTTGGCAGTCCCAATTAATCACGAACTTCGGAACTCCACTGTACATTATTTTACTGATGGATGTGCGGGACAATATAAAAATTATTTCAACTTTAACATTTGTAAACATGAAGATTTTGGGCTGGAATGTGAGTGGCATTTCTTTGCCACAAGCCATGGTAAGAGCGCTTGTGATGGGATTGGGGGTATAGTGAAAAGATCTGTATCCAGAGCGAGTATGCAGAGAACATTCACAAATCAAATATTAACACCAGAAGACTTGTTTGAATTTTGTTCAAACAATATAAGTGACAGCATAAAATTTTTTTTAAAATAAATTCTGAAGAAATTGAAGCTATGGAAAAATTTTTAAGTGACAGATATGAAAAAAGTATGCGGCTAACAGGAACATACAAATTCCACAGATTTGTACCTATTAATGCAAATAACAAAAACATTTGAATTCTGAAGTAGTTGGTGAGGTGAGGATTATAAGCAAAGCTTTTCTGGGTGGAGATAATGTTGAAGTTAATCCGAAAATAGGAGAGTACATAGTTTGTACTTACAATGATCAGAAATGGTTGGGATTTGTACATTCCTATAATGAGGAATTTGATGACTGAGGTTAGCTTTTTGCACCCATCAGGATATAGTGTTTACTACTACTTTCCACAAATTAGACACACATGCCACATATCAAGAGATAAAATTTTAGGTTATTAAGCACTCCAACTTTAAAGCCAGGAATAATGTGTATTCAATATGTTTTCCCAGAAAATGAGTTGAAAAAACTCGTGTAATTATGAATCAACTTGATGTAATATATGTGTTCAATTTGTATTTTTGCTGTTTATTTTCATCCATGTGAATATATCATTTGTAGTTCTCTATTTTAGTCTGCAGGCGTAAAAATGTCAAAATTTCACAATGTACATATTTTTTCAATAATTTAAAAAATATCTTGTAACTTGATACCCACGTTTTTTATTTATCTTTTAACAATTAATAGAAGTTTAATGAAATTTTTTTTTTGGATTTCACTGCCTAGGGGGGGGGGGGTCAAAAATAAAAAAAAAGGGGGGGGAAATTTTTTTTATTGTCCTACACATTTGAATGTGGTATTTTAATAGATCTCTTCATGCTGATTCTAAAAATGTAGTTTTATAGGTCTATGGTAAAATGTTTGGGAATTATTACCCATTAAAGTTAGGTGGTAAAGTTGGGGGCCCATATCTCAAAAACTATGGGTCATAGAACTTTTTTGTTTTGACCAGTGAAATCAGCACCTGGAAGAACCCCATATGTCAATTTTCATCAAAATCTGAGTCGGAGTGGTGACATGCATTGGGTGATCTCTCCTGGAATGCTCCCTAGAATTCCTGCTTGAACTAACTCCTCACAGTGCACCTCAATTTCTTGTACCAACAGTTGGGTAAAGTGTCTAGGTCTAGAATAAATTTGAGTCTCATCTTTCAAAACTATTCTAAAAGGTGGTAATTTTGTTGGACTTAGATCATCATTGCTGTGACTCAAGGCATTCTTTCGCTGTTCAAGAATGTCCCAAACTATTTCCATTTCAGACCCACTCAAATTTTCCCTAACTTTCATCTCAGTCTTGATTCTATCCTTTGTCCACTCTTCCTTTTCCCCACTCATCACTTGTATTCCTACTGTCTCTTCTCCCTCAATGCTTCCTACTAGATCATCCTCATTCGTAACTATTAATTCTCCCTAATACATCACCCTTCTGGATCCCTCGAACTCTACCCTTAATACCTGTCTTGATCTACACACACACACACACACACACACACACACAAGGATCCCTCCCATTTACAACCCCATCATACACACAAGCTACCCTTCTCACCCTACAATTCGCATCCTGACCATCCATATACAGCATAGGTTCAGTTTCATGATCAACTGCTAGGGTGTTCTGCCCATACCATTCTATCCTAACCATCACTGGGGCCTCTTCATTTATTCATACACTCTCCGCTGCCCTCACTACACAATCTCTCAAATACAACTTCCTATCTTGTCCACTTATTCTCAGATACAATTCCCATCCTCCTTTCTGTTTCTCCTTCCTTTCAATCATCATACAACTAGGATGCAATACTAACTTGTTCACTTTTAGAAAATCTTTACCCAAGATAACCTGGTAAGACTCCTCCTCCTCCTGTCAATTATATAAAACTTACTCTCTTCCATCTCAATACCCTCCATTTGCACTGCCATATTCACAACACCCACAATAGATATCCCTAAATTTCCTACTCCCTTGATCTCTCCTCCACACCTTTTCACTTTCATCCTAGTTGCCCATGCTTCACCCAACTTTTCAACCACTTTCTTGCTGATTAAATTAGGTGGACACCCAGTTTTCACCAACCCTATCATAACCTGATCTCCTACTTTCACTCTAACTTTCATACACTCTGTTAAATCCTCTTCATCTACTAAATTCACACTGACCTTAGAAAACCCAGCAAACCATTCCCATTCACTCTGATCTATTTCGTGTATCCCAGAGGCCCCACTGCTGTGTAACCCCTGCCAAATTAGACAAGTAGATCTCTGTCCAATTCACCCAGAATTATCTGAGTCATGTCAATGTTGTTGGGAATAGAAGTCTTCCATAAATTTGGCCATGACTTCAATAGAGTTATTCTTAAGAGCATCTTGATATGTTTTTAAAAACTGGAGGTGGCTCTTCATTCCCAACCTGTCCTACTCCTTAATGTCCCATAAAAACTTCCTTAGCTCTGGCTCACTCCCTATCTTTCTTGGTTTGATTTTGGGTAATATTTACCCTCATCATCAAATGGCCAGTCTTCCAATAATTCAAGGATTTCCAGCCACAAGTCTCTTCCCTCCTAAGCTAACTGCTTCCTTCTGTTTCATGTGAATATATTCCACCACTGTTTCAGGAATATTTTCCAAAAACTTCCTTACCAGTGCTTTGGAACTCTTGATTCCCTCGTCTCCAAACTTCCTATGAGCCAGAGTCTCTAAGTGGTATGCATAAATATCAAGATTTTCCTCTTGGTACATCCATGCCCTCTCACAATCATCCCTTCATTTATACTCAACACTCCCCCTGATTCTCCTTACCTGTTCGATAACCCTTTCCTTAATGACCTCATACTTAGGTTTTCCTGAACTTACTACAGCTTTATAAAAGTTGTGCATTCTTCCTCCCAGAAATTCCTCTAATTCTTTGACCCAGTACTCAGGATTATTGGGATATTTCCATTTTGCAATATCGCTCATATTCTCTAAAGAACCCTTGAATATCCCTAGTGCTACATACATTGAATTTTGGCACCTTTGGCACCTCCTGAATTAGGATACCCTTTAACAGGGTGGATAGCAGCCTGGAAAACCTGGAAAATGCCTGGAATTTCATTTGGTGCCTGGGAAACCTGATAAATGCCTGGAATTTGATTGAGAGCCTGGAAAAAGTTGACAATTGCACAAATAGGACATGTCAAAAATGAAGTAAAAGTCTAAGTTGCATTCTGAGTCCCATGTATTTTCCAAAATCTATTATTGAAATGTTTTATTTATTTTAAGTTTTACCCTTAAAATCAGGCCTTAATTCAGTGTATATGTATTAAAATTAAAAGAATATAATATATTGTAATATGAAGGATGTGAATGTATATATTAGAAAAATAATATATTCTAACTCTAGGTAATGTTATGGTATACATAGCTCTTAACAATAATGTTTCAATGGTTCACTAATATTTAATTTGTTGAATTGAAAGGGTTATGATTGTTATTGTATTTCTTTGTTTATCCAGCTATTGGTAGGGGCAATTAAAAAAATTATCTTTATTTTGTTTGTATACCACTATCATATAAATGTATTTTTCATTGCCTGGAAAAACAAACAAAAATAGCCTGGAAAATGCCTGGAATTTCATATCCCCAACCTGCTATCCACCATGCCTTATGAATCTTGTAGTCACTATCCCCAGATTCGTCGCTGCTACTCTCCCCCATTTTCACTATCACTCCCTGTCCCTTTGTCTTCCACACTAATATACAAGTCCTGAGTCATCTGTGCTGACGCACATTTGTACGTTCTGTGAGCTCTTCCTCTGTGCCTTTCTATACTTGCGCCCCCTCTTTCTCTTCTTTACTACTTTCCACTCTTGCTCATTCTCACTTTCCTTCTCACTTTCTCAATCTTCTTTCTTCCCTCTTTTTCTCTTGTCCTTAGGAGTTGAATGGAACTCCTTCTTTTCATTTTTTTCCCCTTCTCCCCTCACTATCCTCTCTATTATACTCCTCTTCCACCCCTGGCTGTTTTTCGTCAACTCCTCCCATGGCCCCTTCCATTGGAACCCCAACTTTTGTCTCCATCTTTGCTAGTCACTCCATAACTTCATTCAAAGCTGTATCCATCTTCCTTATTCTCTCTCCATCTTCATCCTCCTGCCATTTTACCTGCTCCTGCATATCCTGCACATCCTGCACTAGGCTTTCCAACCTGTTCTTTTCCTTCAATATAGCTTCTTCGGTATCCCACTAAAATGAAATTGGGATACCCTTTATCTCCCCCCTCAATGACCTGATCTGGTGGACGACATAAGGAATGGTGAAGTTGAGATGAGGAAAATGACTAGATTTTTATACAAATCTAGTTTATTCGGTTAAATATTTACATTTATTTATATCACACTCCCTTCATCCACACCCAGTTGCTTACAATCCAGTCGCACACAATATTTCTTTCACATTACAAGTTATACTTTATTTATATTGTTATATCTTTCTTTTCTGGAATCCAGAACCTCCGAATTTATGATTTATAAAATCACAAGTTCTTGAGCTTCTTCATTCTTGATCAGCTTACTTCATACTATACTAATTGTCATACTTAGAAAATAAATCTTATGTTTAGTTTTGTAGTTATCAATCTAGTCCTCCTTTTCATACACCATCTTGACTTAAGATCACTGGCAGTCTCTAGAGTCATTCCAGATTCACCGTGGAATGGAGCTTTAGGTCTCGTAACTCACTCCGTGCATCTGCCTCCATTACAAAAATATTGTAATAATTTACTTTTCTTTACAAAAATCTTTTAATAAAACTACTACTGAAATTAATAAAGAAGAAAGAGATAATAAATGGAACCTATCTAAACTTCCAAAATTTGAAGGTGAAATATGGAAATCCTAAAACCTCCACACCATGTGGAGGGACCTCTCCTAGTAAGATAATTGTCAGCTCAAGGAGCTCAGTAGTCTGGCTGAAATTTGGACAGCTGGTTAACAGCAAATGCAATGACCTCAGTCTTATATCCATTTATCACAGGGATTAGGTCTTCTTCATCCACTGTTGAGGAGTATGCTGTCTTATCGAGGTAAGGCCAGTAGTCCTGGAACTGACCAAAGAGCTGAAGATTTGGAGATTTGGAGCTGGAGACATCATGAAGGTTGAAAACTGTCTCTAGAGGTATCTCTGAAATGTGATGTTGACACGCCAAGTTCAATAAATTGCGCCCAAGCTCAGTTTCCAAATGAACACAAACTCCTCCCTTTGAACCAGTGTTGGATGCAGTGGTGTCAAAGCAGAGCCCCTTCACTCGTTCCCTCAGTCCCCACTCTCTCATCATTTCCATGATGGCACTCCGAATTACTTCCAACTTCCCTGATTGAAGTTTTGGAACTACCAGCAACTTCACCATGTCTTGTCCAAATACAAGAATCGGAAGATGGTCAACTTTGTCCCAACCAGGACCAGAGTAATCCATGATTTTGCTGTCTCAATGCAAGATCAGAGGAACTGCTAGGGTGAAGGTTTCCTTCATCTCATGAGCAAACTTCTTCCAATGTTCCATCTGCTCCTTGTGGATAGTGCTTTGGCTGATCATCAGGTTATCTACTTCATAACTGATTTGGCTCATGGACGCTAATGCTAAAAATCAGTGTTGGGCACTAAAGTGTTAATCCGATAACAGTTAATTAACGAAGTTAACTTTTTTTAACGGACTATTAACGGAAGTTAATTTCCGTTTATTGTTATCGGACTAGTTAACTTCCAATAACTCGATATTTAGTCTGTTAAAGTCCATTAACATGTTAACTGCGAGGAGTCATTCACGGAAGATCACCGCTCTGTGAATGAATTCAAACCGCCATAACTTCAGTCTGCCAATTCCGTCCTTTGCTGCAGTGGAATGGCTCTTCTCTCTCGGCAAGGACATCCTGAGGCCCAAGAGGTCAAGACTGGCAGTTGGGCCTAACTTTGAGAAGTTGGTCTTTCTGAAGGGCAACCAGCACATTGTGTCAGACTTTAATAAATGTGCCTAAAATTTAATTTTACCTTTCAGTTCCCGCCATAATAATTCTCTGGTAAATTAAAATTTAGTTAATGGTTAGTGGTTACAAGGGTTTCAAAACATGTAATCAGTACATTTTTTATTAAAAAAAAAAAAAAAAAGTTAAGCAAAAAAGTTGCAAAACTTGATAAAAATAGTTAAATACCTATTTATTGTTGGATTTTGCATAAATAAACATTTTCTATGGGTTTTAAAGGTTTTTTTCCTTGATTTTTTTAAATGTTAGTAAAGAAATAGTTATCGTTAACTTCCATTAACTTTGTAGTAAATTTATCAGATTATCGTTATTGGAGTTAAAAATTGGGGTTAACGGATTATCGTTATCAAAGTTAACTTTTTGGTTAACGGTGCCTACCACTGCTAAAAATATATGCACTGCTTGCTGGTCAGTCGCATTAGTCTGATCTAGTGCAGCTGACACTTCAGATGTCACCGTACTTACAGTTCTACGAAGTTCAGCTTGTTTAGGAGCATGCATTTCTGATGGTGCAAGCTCTTCCTCCACTTTTGACAAGTTGCTTGATAAGGACAACTCAAGAACAGTGATGTTGGTTGCAGCAGCACTTGATGAAGCCACTTTGCTAGCCCGCTTTGAAGCTTCTACTCTCCTTGCAGAGTGAGTTTTCTGTTGACTCCAGCTATCATGCCCCTCTGTCCTGTCTCCCATTGAGCTTCCAGGAATTGTCTGGCCTCTTCAATTTTCATCAGCTGCATGGCATCCTGGTGGGTGATGTCGAAGAGGTTGTCTAACCCATCTTGAAATGTTGCCTGGTTGACAAAGTTCATGGCAGACTTTCAGTTGATATTCTTCTTGAGCACTTGCCACTCGGTATGAAGCTTCTTGATGTGTTCAACATCATGTTTAGCAGCTTTTGTAGGCATTTGAGCTTTCATCCAAATTGGAAGCAAGAGATCAGCTGTCTTGGACACGCTATCTTTAAGAGTCAATTTTTGCCGATTGTGGAAATGGAATAGAACAGCCAATACTTGTCGGTGAGATGGGAGATTTCATGATGTAAAGTTCACCTGAGTAACACCAACCAACCAGATGGCACTGGCCGCATGTGTTGTCATTGATATCATCACTCCTGAGAAGTTGAAAGAAGCACAAATTTGTTAAATACCTGTATCACTAATATTGTCGCAATTTTTTTAACATTGCGAACATGATTTTTCAAATTTTTTTTTTTAGGTTTTTTTTTTTTTTGGTTAGCTTCTGCCCGAATTGTTCATTCTGACGAAGGTCAAGCTTTTCACTCCACCTTAGACCTACAGTTTAACGTGGAATCCGAACCATGCCCCATCAGCAGCCCAGTGTCTTAACCACTAGGCCACCCATTTATCTACCAACCACTTTCTTTATTGTGTGGAAGGATGAACAGCTGGGTTTTGCTGCGCGCCAGCTGCTGTTGGGTCTCAAACCCGGGGCTGATGGATTTGTAGTCAGTGACGCTAACCACCACACCACCGAGGCGCATTTATATATATATATATATATATGATGAATAAAACCACGAAGGAAAGGAAACACAAAATGGTGCTCAAGCGCTTTCGTCTAATGACATCCTCAGGATGTCATTAGACGAAAGCGCTTGAGCACCATTTTGTGTTTCCTTTCCTTCGTGGTTTTATTCATCATAAATATTTTTCACGTGTTACCTTCGTGAAATAATTTTCATATATATATATATATATTGCGTTTTATTTTAACTGAATCTGGCTTAACTTGTTTTGCCAATGAAAAACTTTACATAGCTAGGACTTTTTCCCTTTAATTGCAAGAGAATGATTATCACAGACCCCTATTTGTACTAAGCCTAGTTCCATTATGAAGTTACAATTGTACTAGTTATTAGTATTAGACATTGTATTAGGCTATATAATCATTCTTCACTATAAATATATAATGCATTTTTAACAGAAATCAGAGCAAATGTATCAGAAATAATTGAGGGAGCGGCAGTTTCTGTTAGCAAATTACGTTTTCAAAATGCTGAGGTACTTGGAGATAGAGATCCTCATTATAAAGGAAAAAAGACTGCGAGGAAAGACATCCAGGGAACCAATACTGCGTCATACGATCCTGAACTGGCCAAATACTGCCTTTTGGAGGAAGATATTGAGGAAGAAAGTGAAGAAACTGACACTGTGGATGACATTTTATCGGATGAAGTTGATTCTGAACAGTCAGATTTGTCAGTTGAAAAGGAAAACAAAATTGCTCATTCAAAAAGGAAGCGTGAATCACTTAAAGATGAGCCACTGTTAGTTTTCATTTTTCACATTTATTAGTTATTCATAAATAAATTCTGATTTTTAATAATACTGTAATACTTTTTATTCTGAAAGAATGCATTACATGCATATAGGTTTATTTACACAATGTTGGCATTGTTTAATTTTGTATTTTTAGTGATAAGTAGTTTAATTATAGTATTCTTATCTGAATATGCCATTGAGAAGCATGATAGCTTTTCAGGTCAAAATCTTTGAGATTCACTTTTATTTTTACAAGGAAAAATAACATTATTAAAGATCATAATTGTATCCTCAAGTTTAGTTCTGCTAACTGGATTATTTTTCAGTATGAAAGAGGATAATTATTTGAGGATGGCAGAAGAAATTGAAGAGGAGGAATCGGAGGAAGAATATGATGAACATTATAGTAGAGATGAAGAAAACAGTGAAGAGGGTAGCGGAGAAAATGGAAATTTGAGTGAGGTGGATGAATACGAGAAGCCTACTTCAATAAAAACTTTCAATACTGAAGATTCAGATTGTTTACTGAAAGGGATGGCTGTGAAAAATCAATGCAGTATGTAGATTAATGTACTTGCTTAATATTTACTTTTATCATTGGGCTATACTACAATGGTGGCAGATTTGCTGTTTTGTTTAGTTTCCTATTCCCTTTGGTTCTTATGCAAGCTTAAAATTATCTTTGTTTTTAGTCATTAACATTTCTTTACCTTTTAACTTGCTTGTTTTAAAACATAAAGTTCCTATTTTTTTCCTACTTTTCCCTATTTTTCAAAAGATTCCTCTTCATTATTATTTTTTCCAAAACTTTTTCTACTTTTTCCTATCTTATCAGCTACAGAACTTGGAAAAGATGAGAAAACTATACCAAAAAGTTCCAATTACAGAAGAGTTCATGTCTTGCTGACTAATGAACAAAAAAAAGGTGACAAAAGTGCAGCTTGAGTTCTTAAAGGGATGTGCCCCTGTTTTTGATGAGCTTGTCACTAATTTCCAGAAGAGCAGCCCAACTATTCACTTACTCAATGACTGTGTGTGTAAAACTCCCCTGAAGCTCCTGCACAGGTTCATGAAGCCAGAAGTAGTGAAACTTAGGAATATATGGTGTTAACCTGTCATTGGTTACTATTCAACATCAAAATCCTCAGCTTTCTGATAAGGACCTGGTCATTGGTGATGCCACAAGAAAGGCTCTATCTGCATTGAAGCCTGAACAACAAAAGGTCCCTGTTCTCAGACAGGTCATTCTTTAAAAAATATTCCTATTTTGCTCCTATTTTTATTTGATTTTTTTTCCCCATATATTTTTATCCCCCCCCCCACCCCCCCCCCCCCCCCCCCCCCCCCCCTTTCAGATACAAATTCCAATTTTCCTAATTTTTGAAAGGTACTGGGTGCTTGACACCCTGCAAGGGTTGCTACATAATCTGGATGCGGAGGATAGTCTCCCATCCAACTGTTATCCGACCAATTGTTGCTTGACTTAGCCAATCAACATGAAGTGGTGTTAGACAATGGCCATGATATACCCCCATTTCATATCCTCTCAGAACCCCCACAGCAAAATGATTAATAAATAATTTTACAACAAATAAAACCTATATCAAGTAGCTAGGTCTTTCGTAATTATATGAAGTGCAAGCTTGTAGCATCTTAGTGACATGATTTCTGAAGAAATTGTCTAGAAGTAGATCTTAAATCTATTTATATTTTAGAGTTTGTAGGCTAATTCATTTTGTAAGAGAAAAAGGAGGATTTAATGGCCAGCAAGCTGGTTTTGTTAATGTAAATTGGGGTGACTTTTATGTTAAAAAAAATTATTAAAAAGATTACAACTACTGCACTTACAAAAATGGAAACAAACCAGATTTAAAAAAGAATTCAGTATCTTCTAGATCTAGACAGATATGAAAAATCTTAATTTCATATTTACTATCTTAAACCTTGCAAAGTCACTCCAAATTGTGGGCCTGGATAATACGTATGTTGCTATAACTGTAAAGCTATTTGCTACAATAGATGCAAGTTTTAACCCAGGACTAAGCAGTTACATATAAGGTGCCCATTTTTTTTATAAGGAAAGTTTTAGGAAATTGCGCAAGCCTAATCACAGATTACTTTAATTTTGTTTACATTATTTTGTCAAATTCCTTAAATTTGATCTGTTTCTATTACAGTATTATGATTTTGAAATTTAAGGTCATCTAATTTAATATAATGTATTTTTGAGAATTCCTCTCCAAATTCCCCTCATATTTCTCAAGAAATTTCTAATGCATTCAGGAATTTTCTTCAAAACAATTTCTCAAAACGCAAAACTAGCTACTGCTTTAAATATGAGGGTGGGCTGAGAAGTAATGGCTTCACTGAAATAAATTTTAAATGGGTTGAAGGATTTTATTGACACAAAAACAGATATGAACCTTAGTTTATTCTTCAAAATGATATTTACTTTTCTATAAAGTCACCCTCTACCTCGATACATTTACACCAATGATAAATTAGTTTTTAAAATCCATCCAGGTAGAACTTGGACTTTGACTACAAAACCAAAACTTCACAGTGGCCTTAACTTCTTTGTCAGGCTCGTAGTGATTTCCACGGAGATGTTCTTTAAGTTTAGGAAAGAGGTGAAAATTGCATGGTGCTAAATTGGGGCTATATGGTGGATGTGGCAAGACTTTGAATTGCAGATCCTCAATTGCTTCTTGCATTTGAATACTGGTGTGAGGCTGTGCATTGTCATGGTGAACAAATGACTATGTTTTTGTGGGTGCAAACCCTCCTGATCCATTTTTTCAACTTCTTCAGAGTTTCAATATAATGTCCAGACTGCAGAGTTGATTGCTCTCCCACTTTCCGTAAAGTCTTTAAGAATAACACCGTTGATATCCCAAAAAACAATCATCATCTTTTCCAGCTGGTTTTTGAACTTTGAATTTTTTTGGTTGTGGTGAATTTTTGTGCAGATATTCCATGGATTGCCATTTATTTTTAGTCATAATGGTGGACCCATGTCTCATCTCCTGTCACAATGCTGTGCAGAAATTCATCTTCATTTTTGAAGTGCTGCAGATTTTCTTGGCAAATGTGTACTCTCTCAATTTTTATTTCAGCAGTGAGCTTGCAAGGCACCCATCTGGCGCAGACCTTTCGGTAACCAAGAATACTGATAGTGTCCCACTTGCTCTTTGGAGATATCAATCACTGCAGCAATTTCATTTTGTTTAATGTGATTATTTCCACGAATCAATTCATCATTGTAGTTCCAATGAGACTCGCCAGTTGCCATTACAGGCCTTCCACTTCGCTGTTTGTTTTGCAAATCATCTTGCCCTGCTTCTTCTTTACACACACTGCTTCACCCAATGTCGAATGGTACTCGCATCAACACACTGTTTGCCATACACAGCTACCATTCACCGATGAATGTCTATGGGAGCAACACTTCCTGCGGTCAAAAGTTCAATTATGGCATGTTGCTTGAAGCAAACATCTTTACTCCTTTCCATTGTAATCGAATGTGTGGAATGAGTGTAGGCTATATTAGGCTCACACAAAACTGGTTTTATCTGGTTACCTCCTACACAATCCAGAATTATTCAAGTGGAGGCATTACTTTTCATTTTCAGCCCACCCTCGTATATGCATACAGTATATTTTAACATTTCATCCATCTACAGAAAATTGATTATAAATTTAAAAAAAAAATGCTTAAACCATTATATAATGTATGTAAAATTCAAAATTTTATATACTGTAGATTTAAAATTTTCCTGAAACCTTAAAATTTTTTTTGTGAATCTATAAAATTTCAGGAATTTGGAGATTTCTCAAAAATACATTGTACATTGTATTAATATTATTATTTTTTTTTAAAGCAATTTTTGATGCGCTATTTGAAACCAGAATTGGCCTACAAAAGGTATCATCTATAGCAAATCAGCTTCCACAATATGACACACATCAGGACTTTTTGAAGAACAAAAATTATACTCAGTATAAATCGAACCTTTTGATTGCGAGAAAAGCAGTAAAGAAGTTAATTGGACAGATATTGGATCTTCAGGTACGTAAATAATTGTTAAAATGTGTTCCTAATATTTTAAATTTAGATAACTGATGATGGTTCTGCTGAAATGGGCATGAGCAAAATTGTGAATGCATTGATGATGCACTTATCCATGATTTGGCATGGTGTTAGAGATGTGGCTGGCCTCCCACCAGCCCATCACAATGTGTCGCAGTCAGTAACCCCCTCTGTGAAGACAATTAATGTTAGCAGAGGGAGGGGGTTACAATCTTTGGGAGTGGATAATCTTTGTCTTGTGGTGAGTTCAAACTACATACAGTCTAACCTCATTTAATGTCACGCTCGGTTTACGTCTTTTCGTTTAGTGTCAAAGCCTCCATTGGCGTACATGCATTCATTCTATGTCACTTACCCCATTTACCGGCGGCTGTTAGAATTGTTGTAAAGGCATGGAAAGAGGTAACCACAACCACTATGAACTCTGCGTGGAAGAAACTGTGGCCCTCTGTGATCTATCATTTTGTGGGCTTTGAGGAACAAAGCAATCCTGAAGCTGAAATTCTTGTGTGTGATCATTTGAGCGAAGTCAATTTGAGAGCTACCAATTGAGCGAAGATCATTTTGAGCGTAACATTAACAGCGAATGATATTTCAGCGAAGTTTCAGCGCTGCTGTTTTTTTTTTTTTTTTTTTAAGAGTAAATACAGTCAACCCTCGTTATAACAGACTAATAGGGGGGAAAAGGTGTCCGTTATAGCCGATTGTCCGATATAACCGACGGTACTGGTAACCTATGGTATATGTATACGATACGGTAATGGAGGTACTATATACAGTACTGTGCACTGTGCTGAACACGATACATGATAAATGATACAGAAAATAATGAAATATAATAAAAATATAAAAGTTAGCTTGTCCTTGGCCTTATGAATGTCGGAAACAGTTTGCTTTTTCACGCCATACTCCGCGCACACCTTGGCCACCGAAGCACCCGCCTCTAACTTCTTGATTAATTCCAGCTTCTGGGTCACCGACAGTAGGGTGCATTAAACGCCCCATTATTTTCAAAAAGTTGTTGGATTTTAATGTCTATTCCCTCAAATGTTACACTTGTTGGTAGAAGTATGTATGCAAAAAATAAATCAAATCGGAGGTGGTCCTGGGTGGCCACCGGCCACTTTTATATATTTAGTAGTGATGCACCGAATATTTGGCAAATATTCGGTATTACTTATAATACTAATATACAAATATTCGGTATTACTATACTTACATTGATTGAAAGTTGAAAATGTATAAAACACAACGCCAATGTCACTACTCCAACTTTGCTCGTTTCCGCAAATTTGGCCTCGCTTTGCGGTCACATTCAACCACTTGAAGAAGATTTTGGAAGTGGTCTTCTCCTCTTGCAGCTGAGACAAAATCAGTTGTGAGCTTTACTGCTCTCTCTGCAGGGTCATTCACAACATTTAACCCATCCACAATGGACTTGGCTGCCTTGAAGTGGTCATTGTTCTGCCAATTGTCAACATCCTCTGTTAGGAAGGTCATATCCAGGTGAAGAAGGTTCACTGTAAACCACGAGTCCTCGTTCACAAGATCAGCCAGGGTTGTCGCTTCTGTAATTTTTGGAAATGACGGTTTGCCATATCCAGAACCGTAGCGGTGTTTTGGAGTGCTTGGCATTTCATCTGGTTGTATGGCCAGTAACACATCTGCAAGGGCACGACGCTCCTTTTGAGGTACTGCATTGCTGAACAGTGCCAAAACAACCAGTTCTGGGGTTAAATACCACAAATGTCTATCAAAGGCTTTCACAGCGCTGACTGAAATGATTGAGTTGACAGCTTTATAGTTGAGCAGAGTCTTGTATAAGCACAAATCAAACCATGGGGCATTTGAAGCAGACTGACATATGAGCCACCAATCACAATAAATATAAATAACAAAAACAACAAACTCCTTCAGTTTTTCCTGTTGATGTTGTGTTGTTACAGTTCCTCGAGGTAGTACAGAAATTTGCTCTTCAAGTAGGCATATTTTGATGGAATAAAGAATCTTTGACATCCACCTTGCTTTATGCATGGCCCCAGGTCTGTGGAGTGTTCCTTGTTTTGTGACATCATCATCGAGGACTACCTGGCAGAGTTGTGCCATTTCCTTGTAGTCTTCCCTACAGTATGAAGCGCTTGTGCGGATTGTGCTTAAAACCTTGTTTTTGCAGGATAAAAGCAGTTGTTGTGCATCGTCATTGTACATTGAAATGTCAATTTTGGTTAAACTTTCATCCTTTGCATGCGATATGCGTTCCCAATTCTTCTGGAATCTTTGGAACAAAGATGCTTCTGGAGACTTTGATGTCTCAATTTTGAGAGCGTCAAACACATGATCCAGGATTACCTCTCCAACATGATGGCGACATGCACACCACAGAAGAGCACGGTCCAGTTTTGATTGAATGGTAACACAGGCAGCTGTAACGTGTCCAGTGTTTGATGCTGTTGTGTCAAAACATAAGTTGACAACTGACTGTTTGCACTTCCATGAATGTAGAAACGTGTAAGTGTGCTCGGCAATGATGTCACCTGATGACATATCACTTCCACGAGGATATCTAGCCACTCCCAGTAGCTTTACATCAGTGGCATTCCCCCAACACTGGCAATCTTTCTTCCTTGCCATTCTTGTTTGTGAGCGTATGCATCTGCTTGCCATCCCAGTGAAGTGTTGCAGCTGTTGGGGCGATCCAATTTTCTTGAATATCTTTGGCGATAGCACTTGTTATTGATCGTCGAGCCTTATCAGCAGTTGAATACGACTTGGCCACACGATGTGGATCACCTCCTGCCTCTTGAATTACAGCTTCGGTGAGCACAGCCTGTTGAACAGGAGTTATGTTTAGTCGAGTAGCAACAGACACGACTGAAGGCCTTTTCAGAATATCATGAGGAATAAAGGCAGACGTACCTGCATATGTTGATCTGTGGTGACTACGCTTCCTTTGAAGCTCTGGAATCGCCTCCTCTTCAGTTTCTTCCAAGCTATCTGCAGAGGCACTATCATCAGAGCATACAGAACTTTTCATCTCTTGTACACTGGATGATTCATGACGTTCTCGTCTTGAAGCTTCCGCTAAGATGCGTTTTTCTTTTCTACAATCTTTATCAGCTTTCTTCTTGTCAACACTACCAAATGAGGCTACTCTGTCAGATTTCATTGACTCTAAAAATGCTCTATCTTCCTCATTCTTAATGTTTGTCATTGCATCTTTTGTCCATACACCAAAGGTCTTATCAAGACGTTCATTCATGGATTGCAACTTAGCCAAAGTGTTTGGAGATTCTCTGCGAGAAACAGGTATTTGACGCAATTTGTTATTGTCATTAAGAAGGTCAAGTATTAGTTTGCAGCATTGATGGTCTGAAAGCATAGGAATATTTGCTTTAGTGTAGAATGTTTTCAGCTGGATAAGGACTATGCTGGCAGATTTCCATTTGAGTGGCTGTGTTTGTTTGCCTTCACATATTTCTTTCTGGATGTGCCACATCACGCATCGAAGAACCTGCCGGCAAGTTGGGAGGTGGACTCCTGTCAATGTACCATCTCCTTCTGTAAGAGCATTGCCAAGACCAAAAATGGCACTTGCTAATCTGGTCTTCTTAGCTTCCATTGTTACAGCTTCCATTGTTTCTGAAAGACAATAAAGGATATTATTAGACTATAAGTGAAGTTTCGTTTATGGTACATGTTTTATGTAAATCACCCCTTTAGGGTGCATCAAACGCCCTTAGGTTCTTGGATTTTAATGTCTATTCTCTCAAATGTTATGTAAATCACCCCTTAGCAACTCTATATTAAAAGAAACAATGTAAGTAGTCAACTGGTTGGTAAATAAAAAAAATAGATATTTTTACATAGCGCGGCCCCCGAAAATTGCCGCGAAAATATAAAAGTGACCGGTGGCCACCCAGGACCACCTCCGATTTAATTAATTTTTGGCATACACACTTTTAGCAACAAGTGTAACATTTGAGAGAATAGACATTAAAATCCAAGAACCTAAGGGCGTTTGATGCACCCTAACCGACAGGGTCACACGCTTTTTCTTTTCCTGGTTAACGTCGCCAGTGGTGTGTCCGGTTTACCCAATATCCGCTCTAACGGGGTCCGTTATAGCGAGGGTTGACTGTATATAAAAAACATTTTTCATAACACAATATTATAAAACGAAATGATAAAACTGAAATTTATTTTTTACAAAAAAATTATTATACATATATATGGGTTGTTTATTTTTTATGATAAAACAAAATGCTATATCACAGGTTGATGTTATATGCGAGGCCTCTGAGATACTCTGTAACATTCCGATCTTCTCTGGATTCCACGATTGTTCTAATTCTGCACTCCAGATCTACATACTTCCTCGTCTTTCATCGAGGGGCTCCTGCCATTACTGTATTCCCAAATACCTCGCCCTTTGCAGAGACTCTTCCCGTCTGAGAGCCTCTATGAGGAGCCAAACTGTTGGATGACTGCTTGATAAAGCCCTTGGAAGGCTGTGTGCCACCCCTCGATGGCATTGTTTGTGCGCAGGGCACTTGCTTGTAATCTGTTAAACGTGTTCCATGATGGTATCGGAAATCTCGGTTGTCTTCTACGATTATTTGCTAATGGACGACTGATATAATTGTCCTCGAAATAATCAAAGATAACGTCAAGCGCATCATCGTAGTTCTCCATCTCTCGTACGGCTTGGAAACCGGCTATGACGTCGTCTACTGGAAGGAATGCTGTACAGGTCATCATTTTCAGAAGTATTCAAAAATTTTCATCTTCAATATATTTTCCCTGCAGGCCTTCATTGTTAACCTTTCTCCAAACGCTCTGTCCCAAGTGGAAGAAACATCCTGCTCTTTCTGTGTTGGGGAATGGGCGTGTTATGGCGTTGCGAGATGCTATTTCAAAGTCTGTTAGGACAGAGACAGGATCTAACGTAGGTTCCAATTCCTTCAGTTTTGAAAACACTTCAGTGTATGTTGCCTCAATTTTATTTTGCATTAATACGTACACTAGGGTGCCACATAAAAATCATTTTTTGATTTTTAGGATGGCCCTTTGTGGGATTGTTAGGTTGGGTGAAAAAGCCCTGAATATGAAATTTTAGCCAAATTGAATGATATTTAGGGGTTCCGCATCGACCATCTCTGGCGTACCACGTGTCAGAAGTAATGAGTTTCTCCAAGAAATTGCTCCAGCTCCAAGGGGTAAAGTAACATGTACAATGTCAATATAAATGCTATCATATACCATGGCGTAGAGGACAGTCACAGCTATATTTCCATAGCATTAAGTTTATTCCATCTCCAATATTTTTTTTTATATTAATATTTTTGTTGAGGTTCAAAAGTTTTTTTTCAAAGTTTCACCTTAATACGTTTATGCTTTGTAATCCAAACCACACCAACTGGCAACCAGCTTATAACAACACAATACGCAACTAGCAAACAGTGCAAACACCTTAACAATATTGTTCAACATTATTTCATAATTAATTGGAATAAACTTGTCCCACCATGCCTGGGTAGCAGGATACTATTCTCTGTGTGTAATGTTATTAATAATACAAAATCATTAAATCAATTTCAATTTTATTGCAACAAAACAACTTAATATTATTAAAATAAAAAATATTTTATTCCGTATTAATCATAGTAATATACTGAGCCTACTGGCCATATAAATAAAAATAATAACTAAGAAATAAAGTATATATGATTATACATTGTTATACAGGATTAATAGGAGTAACACCCTATAAAAATGAAGCAAATTCATATATACCATAAAGTACTCCCAAACCCGTTAAGGATTTCCGCTGCGGGCGCTTGGGTGCTCTTTGCTGTGCTTCTCAATGACTTGCATCAAGTACTGCCATTGCTCCTCATCCTTGGTGAGTGCGAGATTGTAGTTCTGCATCAGCGCGACCCCTCGCTCCACCCGGACATTGACAACGCTCAACGTAGAGACACGGCGTTTCCCCGCCAGGTAGCCGGCGCCAATTCTAGGAAAGAAGTATTGATCGCGAGCCACTTGAAAAGAAGCGTGCTGGATGTCGTGCAAAAGTCTGCGACTGTCTTTCGCTCGAGCGCATCCGGGCAGACGTTCAGGGCAATGCGCTTGGGTGGCTCCTCGGTGCCCTCGACATCCTTGATGGCCGTCGCAATTCGACTCTTCTCCTCCAGCGGAGTGTCATCATCGAAGAGAGCGAGGGTGGCCAGGTGTTCACTCAGGTACCAGAGATGTCGTCGAAACACGGGGGAGGTAGCCTTGGACACGTCCTTGTCCACCTTGTCGTAGTCAACCAGCGCCTTGAGCATCGCCAGGTCAGTTCGAGGGGCAGCGGCGGGAAGGGGCGCCGTAAACCAGGCCGGAATGTAAACCAGCAGCGCAAAGTTTACGAAGCGCAGGATGCCCCGGGCCTCGCGAGCCTTAATGGGGAGCTGTGCCGGAAGAGGTGGAGCTTGATGGCGTATATCACTTTGGCCATCCACTGGGTGCGGTGGAGTGCGCCTGGTCGCATGAAGCGCACACCTCACTGGGGGACGCCTCCAAGCGCTATGATCGCCAGCTCCAGGAGCTCTCGGTAGTCGTCCTGCGGCTGGCCCTTGGTGATGTGACCCTTGAAACGCGCGATCAGATCGTCTTGCGCCTTGAGCAGTGGCTTAGTAAGGTCTTCCTTGGAGATGGCGCTGAATTGGTCGGTGCAGATTGATTGCCAGCGCTCCTTCAGTCGTGAGAACAGTTTAATGTCAGGACCAGAGGAGGGGCCCATGCACTCGATGAAGGCTTTCTCTGCCACCAGCTCTAGCATGTGGTGCCGACAGGCCAGGTTCAGCAGCTGGCGGTGAAGGCCCTGCTCGATGAAGACGCAAGCGCCTGAAACGACACCTGTGTTGGCAGCTGTCGTGTCAAAGGAGAGCCCGACGACAGGATCAGCAATTCCCCAGTCATCCAACGAGTTCAGCATCTGCTTGGGCACGACCAGTTCCAGCAGGCAGCTTCGGCGCGGAGAGAAGTTTGTCGACGCCGTCGCCGGACACGACTATGGCGAGGCGATCGACCTTGCCGCTGAAGTCGGAGACCATCTTCCTGTCCCAGTGAACGATGAGCGGGACACTGGGATCGAACGTCATCTTCACTTCTTTGGCGATTTCCCCTCAATGACGCAATTGCCAACGCCGAATCGTCTCGTGACTGAGAGCCAGTTCATCTGTGTCTTGAATATCCAGACTGGAAGCAGCTGCTTTCATGAGTTGAATGGCTCCATGGTTGCTTGTTTTGGTCCGGTCCAGTGCCGATGCTAGGTCTTGAGTCATAATGTTCTTTTTGCGACGGCGCTTTGTAGGTGGATTGGTTTCCTCTTCTGTCGAGCAATTAGGTGATGATGACGAGTTTGATGATGTAAGAGTTGCTGTTGCCAGTGATTGCTCTGATTACTTTTGGCGTTGCCTTTCTTTGGCAGCTTCATGCGCGGATGCACGTTGCTCAATTCCAGTGAGGATTTTGTCCACCCTGGACATGACACCATGGCGACCCTTTTCGCGTTGAGCAAGAAGGAAGTCACGATCCTCCTGGATGGTGATGACGGAGAGGGTGTTGTCGAGAGCCACATCAAAAATGTCATCGAGTCCCTCGGTGAAGGCCACCCTGGCTGCCTCACCTGTGGCGCCGGACTGCTTCCAGCTGCGCTGCAGTGCCTGCCAATTGTCGTAAAGTCTAAGCAGTTTTTGCGCGGCGCTTTTGGAGGTCATGGTGGGCATAGCCCAGAAAGTATACACCTCGACGATCACATTACGCTCCGCCTCGGCTAGAAGTTCTTTTTGCACCTTATGAAACTGTATAAACCGGCGAAGTACTTCACCATTTGAAGGTAACCTGTTTCCCGTTAGGGGGCTTGGGTTGGCGTGTCCGATTAGCCATATCTCGGTCTTGGATGTCAGTGAGCTTGCGGTAGCCATCACGAGATGATCACGCGTTGAATGCGTGAAGGAGACTGATTGACTGAAGACTGTGACAGTGTGACTCACCACACTAACCCGGTGTTGCGCTGTTGCCAGATCTCAATGCTGAAAAGTAGTGAAAATATATACAATGAGAAGCAAATGTTAATTATAAATATTTAAATTTATGAAATGCATAAATTATAGCAATATATATGTTTTTCTGGGTTTTTTGTTTTTTTATAATTTCAATTTTTACAACACATTATTTAATTCATAAACTAATAGCTCTAAAACTTATATTTATATTGATAAGACCTAAAAACCATCAGTTCAGGGTAGCCTAGTATGTATGGTAGTGTATAATATAGCTACCTTGCACTAGCAGGCCTATTTAATAGTGGCATTGCACATAAAAGGATTGAAGTTACCTGTATCAATTACATTATAAACGCATGTAGCTACAAATATAAATGTTATTAGGTTTATTTTCATTTTTGTGAAGTTAGCACTTCTTACATCTAACATCTTCCAATTAAAAAATGACAGTCAGCAATTCTAATTTCTGAGTACCAGTACCTAATTGTTAACTTTTTTTTTTTTTTTTTTTTTTTAAAAACCATGGTTTTTTCAACCCTGTATATATGTAATAGTGCCATAGTTACAGGCTTCCCAGATAAATCCATTATTTCGAACACACGGTACAACAGAAATGGTCGATGCGGAACCTCTAAATGTACTTCGATCGGGCTCAAACTTCATATTTAGGGTTTTCTCATCCAACCAAACAATATGACTAAGGGCCATTCGAAATTTCCAAATTCTAAAAACTGCCCCTATAGAGTGTGGCACCCTAATGTACACGCAAGGAAGAACACTTTCCTCTATCACTGCATGCACTGTAAAAACCTGTAGGAAAATAGTCGGAGCAGTTTTAAAAGTTCCGTCAGCCATCCAGTGATGATTATCTCGCAGCCAGTGAAGACTTTCATTAGTGCCGAAAATGATCAGTCGATTAACATCTACTCCACTGTCATGCAGTAAAAAATTTGCACTGGTAAAAGTGAGGCGCAGGGATTCTGGAATGACAATGTCCGCAGCTGTCTGAGGAGGTGGAGGGTAGTCCCCTATAGCCTTTCGCTTCCTAGACACGGTGCGCTTCAAATTTGTTCCTGATCCAATCCTTGCTGCAAGTTCATCGGATAGACCAACAACTGCATCCTGGAGTATGCGTCGCGGTGGGTCGTGCATTGTTTCAGCTGCATGGCGGACTGTTTCTTTCAATCTTTCCATGTTGGCTTTCACAGGATTGGGAGCATGTGAATGCTCTCCTTTTTCCATACAGTTTCTATCATTTTCGTAATCTAATGATGTTCTCAAACATCCTTTGCAAGCCTTCATCTTGCAGTGCCATGTGATCGTACTTTGTGTGGCTTTGTCCTTTCTATAGATATATCCATTATATGCTACTTTGTTTTGGCCACGTTTCGACGATAATTTCCATGATGGGTTATACTGAAATGTAAATTAAGCGCTCAAATGACCACACACGGTAAATAAATGTTACGAACTGAGTTAAGAGACGCTTCATTTTTTGAAGTAGATGCGCTATAAGTTAGTTGGTTGTAAAAGATAGTTGTTAGAAGTAATTGGTTATAAATTAGGATCTATTACTCCCAAATTGTTAGTTGGTTGTAAAAGAAAGTTCTCTCTCTTTCAATCTTGTGCTTAAAATGAACTGGTTATAACTTCGCTGAAATATCATTCGTTGTTAATGTTTTGCTCAAAATGATCTTCGCTCAATTGGTAGCGCTCAAACTGACTTCGCTCAATTGGTAGCGCTCAAACTGACTTCGCTCAATTGGTAGCGCTCAAACTGACTTCGCTCAATTGGTAGCGCTCAAACTGACTTCGCTCAATTGGTAGCGCTCAAACTGACTTCGCTCAATTGGTAGCGCTCAAACTGACTTCGCTCAATTGGTAGCGCTCAAACTGACTTCGCTCAATTGGTAGCGCTCAAACTGACTTCGCTCAATTGGTAGCGCTCAAACTGACTTCGCTCAATTGGTAGCGCTCAAACTGACTTCGCTCAATTGGTAGCGCTCAAACTGACTTCGCTCAATTGGTAGCGCTCAAACTGACTTCGCTCAATTGGTAGCGCTCAAACTGACTTCGCTCAATTGGTAGCGCTCAAACTGACTTCGCTCAATTGGTAGCGCTCAAACTGACTTCGCTCAATTGGTAGCGCTCAAACTGACTTCGCTCAATTGGTAGCGCTCAAACTGACTTCGCTCAATTGGTAGCGCTCAAACTGACTTCGCTCAATTGGTAGCGCTCAAACTGACTTCGCTCAATTGGTAGCGCTCAAACTGACTTCGCTCAATTGGTAGCGCTCAAACTGACTTCGCTCAATTGGTAGCGCTCAAACTGACTTCGCTCAATTGGTAGCGCTCAAACTGACTTCGCTCAATTGGTAGCGCTCAAACTGACTTCGCTCAATTGGTAGCGCTCAAACTGACTTCGCTCAATTGGTAGCGCTCAAACTGACTTCGCTCAATTGGTAGCGCTCAAACTGACTTCGCTCAATTGGTAGCGCTCAAACTGACTTCGCTCAATTGGTAGCGCTCAAACTGACTTCGCTCAATTGGTAGCGCTCAAACTGACTTCGCTCAATTGGTAGCGCTCAAACTGACTTCGCTCAATTGGTAGCGCTCAAACTGACTTCGCTCAATTGGTAGCGCTCAAACTGACTTCGCTCAATTGGTAGCGCTCAAACTGACTTCGCTCAATTGGTAGCGCTCAAACTGACTTCGCTCAATTGGTAGCGCTCAAACTGACTTCGCTCAATTGGTAGCGCTCAAACTGACTTCGCTCAATTGGTAGCGCTCAAACTGACTTCGCTCAATTGGTAGCGCTCAAACTGACTTCGCTCAATTGGTAGCGCTCAAACTGACTTCGCTCAATTGGTAGCGCTCAAACTGACTTCGCTCAATTGGTAGCGCTCAAACTGACTTCGCTCAATTGGTAGCGCTCAAACTGACTTCGCTCAATTGGTAGCGCTCAAACTGACTTCGCTCAATTGGTAGCGCTCAAACTGACTTCGCTCAATTGGTAGCGCTCAAACTGACTTCGCTCAATTGGTAGCGCTCAAACTGACTTCGCTCAATTGGTAGCGCTCAAACTGACTTCGCTCAATTGGTAGCGCTCAAACTGACTTCGCTCAATTGGTAGCGCTCAAACTGACTTCGCTCAATTGGTAGCGCTCAAACTGACTTCGCTCAATTGGTAGCGCTCAAACTGACTTCGCTCAATTGGTAGCGCTCAAACTGACTTCGCTCAATTGGTAGCGCTCAAACTGACTTCGCTCAATTGGTAGCGCTCAAACTGACTTCGCTCAATTGGTAGCGCTCAAACTGACTTCGCTCAATTGGTAGCGCTCAAACTGACTTCGCTCAATTGGTAGCGCTCAAACTGACTTCGCTCAATTGGTAGCGCTCAAACTGACTTCGCTCAATTGGTAGCGCTCAAACTGACTTCGCTCAATTGGTAGCGCTCAAACTGACTTCGCTCAATTGGTAGCGCTAAACTGACTTCGCTCAATTGGTAGCGCTCAAACTGACTTCGCTCAATTGGTAGCGCTCAAACTGACTTCGCTCAATTGGTAGCGCTCAAACTGACTTCGCTCAATTGGTAGCGCTCAAACTGACTTCGCTCAATTGGTAGCGCTCAAACTGACTTCGCTCAATTGGTAGCGCTCAAACTGACTTCGCTCAATTGGTAGCGCTCAAACTGACTTCGCTCAATTGGTAGCGCTCAAACTGACTTCGCTCAATTGGTAGCGCTCAAACTGACTTCGCTCAATTGGTAGCGCTCAAACTGACTTCGCTCAATTGGTAGCGCTCAAACTGACTTCGCTCAATTGGTAGCGCTCAAACTGACTTCGCTCAATTGGTAGCGCTCAAACTGACTTCGCTCAATTGGTAGCGCTCAAACTGACTTCGCTCAATTGGTAGCGCTCAAACTGACTTCGCTCAATTGGTAGCGCTCAAACTGACTTCGCTCAATTGGTAGCGCTCAAACTGACTTCGCTCAATTGGTAGCGCTCAAACTGACTTCGCTCAATTGGTAGCGCTCAAACTGACTTCGCTCAATTGGTAGCGCTCAAACTGACTTCGCTCAATTGGTAGCGCTCAAACTGACTTCGCTCAATTGGTAGCGCTCAAACTGACTTCGCTCAATTGGTAGCGCTCAAACTGACTTCGCTCAATTGGTAGCGCTCAAACTGACTTCGCTCAATTGGTAGCGCTCAAACTGACTTCGCTCAATTGGTAGCGCTCAAACTGACTTCGCTCAATTGGTAGCGCTCAAACTGACTTTGCCCTACTGATACAATTGAAATTCTCCACCTTGGGCAGGCAATGGGACTGGAAGTTGATGCTGATGATGTGCAGGAACTTCTTCAAGAGCATGAGAGGGAGTTAAATGCAACAGACCTCCAAGAGATGGCAAAGAAATCTGAATCTGAATCTCTGGAGTGGATTACCTAAAACCTCATTGAACATGTACTTTGTTTATCATCACTTTCGGTTAACGTCACTTTTCCCAGAACGAATCAATGATGTTAAACGAGGGTTGACTGTAATTGTATATTATACTACAACAGAATAATACTGTGTGTAAGGTGGGAGATCAGTCAGTAGTGTTGGGCAGCATTGGTTGCATCACCCACCAGCAGGGTATAGTGGAGTTAACTGAAATGCAATTATCCATGATCATGGACTTTCCTTCAATTATGGATAATTGAGTGATATATATGGTTGTGCCCAGTGTGATGGTTATATGAAAAAACTACATAGAGTTATGGGTTGATTGCCATAAACTTGGTAGTCCAATGAAAATTAATGCCAGACTTTGGTGCTTAGTTGACAGCAAAAAACCTCTTTTCATTAAAAAAAATTGTTTTTTGTGGAGGTCTTCAAAAAACCCTAAGTAGTGTTTTTCTTTGGCTAATGTTAAATTTATTTGCCTGATGGTAAAAAAGGAAATAACCATACCTTGTTATTTTGTTGGACTTCGCTTCTGGTTGTAGGGTGTGCAGCTGCCTATCATGCCTCTCTTTCGATGTAGGTGATAGGGTTGTGAAAGGAGTTTATTCAGCTCAATTAATATTAGGGGTGCACCGATATACAAATTTGGCCGATACCGATATAAGCACACTGGACAAAAAATTAGTCACCCCTAATAGCACCGATAGTAGGAAGTTCGAGGTCACACAGAGGGCGCTGATGTAGCATTGGTAAGTGACAAGTAGCGGTGACGTAGCACACAGGATCAGATCTGTTTCGTGAGGTGGTGAAGAACAAAGTGTGTGTTGGATATAGTCTGCAAAATGGGTCGTGAGGCAGACGTTACTCAGTGGCAAAAAGGAGCCATCGTGTTTGGCAGAGCCCACGGACACAAAATGTCTGAAGTAGCCCAATTTGTTGGTGTGGCAACGCGTACTGTCCAGCGAGTTTACAAAGAGTGGTGTAGTTCGCAATCAACTGACAATCAACGGTATAACTGTGGCCGGAAAACAATTCTCGACAATAGGGGCTGCCGCCATGTTTCTCGTCTAGTAACTGCAAATCATTTTCAAACCAGAGAACAATTGCTCCAAGAAACCAATGAGGTTCTCCAGCGACCAATTTCCGAACGGACATTGCGACGAGAACTGCATGCGATGGACATCTGGAGCAGGGTACCACGGAAGAGGCTGCTGTTAACAGCAAGTCACAAATTGGCACATTATAAATGGCCTCAGAGGCACAAAAACTGGACTGCCGCACATTGGAAACGTGTAATTTGGTCCGATGAGTCCCGTTTTTGTTTGTTCTCCAATGATGGGAGGCGACGAGTACATCGCAGGTCCAATGAAGCCTTTAATCCTGAATGCGTCGAAGGTGTTGTTCAGGCTGGAAACAGAAAGTGAAGCGCAGGAATAGACACCCATGGACTCTGGCGGAACTTCGGGACCGGCTGATGAATGAGTGGCAGCAAATCGATGTTCAGTACATGCACAACCTCGTAGTCTCTGCCTCGCCAGATTCGTGTGGTTATCAAGGCCAGAGGCGCCGTCACACGTTATTAGGAACATTCTGAGAGGGGTGACTAATTTTTTGTCCGGTGTGCTTATCTTTACCTAACCTAATTTAACTAAACTAGAAAAATAGTTGTTCTGTTAAATAATTTCAATTCATATTTTTATTTATCACTAAATGTGCACTCTGGCAATTTAGAGCTTTTACTTCGGACTTCCTAAGAGTGATATTATTCAATTAATATAATAAATAATATAATAAAAAATTAAAAATTAACTATATAAACTTGAATTCTAACTTTAGATTTACTATATAAACATTACTATATTAAGGAATGCATGATACATTTTAAATAAGCACAATAGGTATTAATTACTTTTTTTTTTTTTTTTTTCAGGCTTTGATAAATAAATAAATAAATATTCATAGGATAAAATGCTAAATAAGATAATTTTAAATGATTTGCCATTATAAATAGCATGCATAAATTTTGATTTTTGTCTTTTGAAGTTTTGAATATTTTGATCATGTCAAAATCAATGTCCAGTCCTCTTTGGGCTTATTTTGAAGTCATGATTCTGAAAGGTCATAACTCAGGATCTAATGGATGGATTTTAATGATTTTGGTGTCAAAATGCTCAGAAAAGACAGCGGAATAACTTTAATTTTATGCACAGAGTGCGTACATTCCATTAAAAAAAAGTTGCATTTATATTTCACCTTTGACCTCGACCTCAGGTCAGAGTTCAAAATTCAAGGTCATGAAAATTGGCATATGTAAAGACCTTTAGATGAAGCATATTCAAGCAAAAAATTGGAGTGGGATCTCCATGGGTTTGCTTTCCACAAGCATTTGAAATTGTGCATGTTGAAAATTTTGAGCATTTTATTTAAGATAACCGCAAATAGTTCATATATATATATATCAAAGCTGGGCACTTGCTGTATTTTTTGTGGTACTGCGGTACTACCGCACTACCAAACCGGTACCGCATAATGCAGTACCGCAAAAAATGCGGTAGCGGTACTGCTGTACTTTCAGCGATCCTTTGCGGTACTGCGTTATGCGGTACCGGTTTGGTAGTGCCGCAGTACCGCAGTACCGCAAAAAATACAGCAAGTGCCCAGCTTTGATATATATATATATATATATATATATATATATATATATATATATTATAATGTAGCTACATACATGATTTGATGTATACCTATAGGTAAGCATCAAGATTTTTACAAGCAAATTATTTGGTTCTCTAAAAGAATCGATAATTTTTATCACAAATCCTATATAACTTTTGCAGTTAAAAATAACTTGAAATTTAGGTGTTTGAAGTTTGAACAATGACTAACTTGTACAGGTATTTCTGATGAATTAACGCTTCATATGGCTGTGCTGAATCTGAAAAAAATAAATTTTATACCTATTAAAAATTTAAGTAAAATTATCATGATAAGTTGTTGTTTAAAAAATTAATTAGCAAGGTAAGTAGCTAAACCCCTTAGTTACCTCCGAAGGCCTAGGTGTGTACCTTGTTCCAACTTCCGAAGGACCTAGGCCTAGATACTATGCATGGTGCTGAAACAGGTTGTTTTTCATTCTGTATTAGTTTAGAGATCTTATATATTCTACTGTATGGCAGAAAGAAGCATAGGCATCGGGCACATGCTTGTGGAGAAAATTAATTTTCTAACCTCTAAGCTACTAGGATTCTAACTCAGGACCATTTATTCACAGTCACAGGCTCCAACGACTAGAGGGATTTCCGCTAATTAATAATAATTTAATATTAGGAAGCTGTACAATTTAAGATAGACTAATACTTAGAACTGTATTCATAAGTGTAATTATTAAAATATAGTTAGTTACAGTATATAGGCATGCATGTCAAATAGCAATTTAAATAGCAATACTCACATTTTCCATGTAGTTGTAAGTTTTTGATATGTTTTTGACTTAAGTTTGCATCCAGTTTCTCGATTACTTTTTAAGATGATGCTTTTTCAAGATCATATTGGCTTCATTGGTTTCCTTTTTTGTGATTGTATATGTTCTTTCAGTAGCTGTCATTGGGTTTATGATTGTGAGGATGTCGGACAAATCTACTGTAAGTATATCAGGATTTTCAGGATAAGTAAATGACTTGTTTGGGCCACAAGGGTGAAGGAAGTTTACTTTCACTTCACCCTCACCAGGATATGTTTCCATCACACACCCAATCCACCAGTGGCTATCATACTCCACTGTTACATATCCTGTGATATTTTCAATTAATTGAGTGGCTTGGTGGGGGAAGTGGATTTCTTTCAACTGAGGCGCTGTACATTTGTACTTCTAAACAATTTTTTGTCAGAGATATGAATGAATGTAATGTTTTAGTTCCTGGTATGGTCCTTGTTTTTGATAAAATTGGATCTGAAAATTCTTTCTCATTTGAGTGTTGTTCTTGTGTTGCGAAGCTAAAAAACATTTGAGTCAATTTTAAGGAACAGAAATCAAAAATCTTTTGGGGCCAGAATTTGATTTTCATATGGCCTACGAAGACTTTTTGATGCTTCCTTTTTGATGGTTCCTCCAACACCATCCGATGGTCCCTTGCCATGGCTGGTAGCAAAAAATGCCACTCAGCCTTAACTCCAAATTTTTCATGGTGGTGGCATAAATTTAAAAAGTGTTTGCAGTTTTTGTATTGACCTGCGCATCCATCGGTAAAATAGATAATTATGTTTAGTAACTGAAAATTTGACTCAAGATGATTTATTAAGACTTTTATGAATAGATGCACTGCAACAGTATCATGTGTATTACACTCTTGAGATAATAGTTAGAGAACTGTGATTTACTTTTTCTTGCTCTTTGTAATAATAAACCCATGGATGAAGAGTCACTTGGCAATTATTCCAGTGAAATCCTTGAGCACAGTCTTGGACTACAAAGGAATAGTTTTCGGAAAAGTCCCCAATCACCAAAAAATCACCTTCATCCAGTTCATTTTTTCTTTTTTCTAAATACTTGGCTTGTTGTTTGGCAGTGAAATCATGATGCCTTAGTTGAGTTAGTTGAGAAATAAAGGTATCTAGGAAATCTAAATTTTGAATAACACAGTCCAGCTGAGATTGATCTGTTGTTGTCCACTGTTTGTACTGGATTTCATCAATACCTTTTTCTTTGTAACATGTAAGAAGAGTTTCCTTTAGCAAATCAGGTTGAGGGCATTGATCACACTCCTAAATAGCAAGAAGGTTGACTTTTGTCACAAATAATTTTGGCTAAAGCACAGTGGTAACTACTCACTGGAGTTTCTTCCTCACTGGTAATTTCTGCCATTCTAGAACCTGTCATCATTAACTTAACATTCTGATGAATTGTGCAGATGCACACACTATGCATCCCACTTGCTCCTGCCAAAACACGTTCTTTGGGGTGTAGCATCACAAATTTCGAAAATCCTATAGAGAGAGCTGAAAATTTAAACTTAAGTTGTTGATATGCTTCTTTTAGATTACATAAAGCTAACCTCTCTTGATATTTTTTTCATTCACCATTTTCTTTTGTTGTTATGCAGTCTTTCTTGCCTGCCATTTGTCTACTTATTTCATTATTTCTACAAAACTCTCTAACAGTGTTAGTTACTTCCAGTGGCAATTCCTTCCCCATCTTTGGATTTGGTGATGACAATACTCACTTTTCTTTTGCAAGCTGTTGAGCCTGAACAGCCATTCTTTGTGTTAAATTCTTGAATTAGTTTTCTTACACTCATTGATGGTGCAAAAACAGTTAGAATCATAATTTGGTCATGTTTATCCGAGTTTTGATATTTATCTTTCAATGTTTGGACAACTACTTCTGGCTCGGACAGTTTGTCTACATTTGATGGACCTGGCTCTTGAGGAATTTCACCTACCATATCTAAGTGTCGTCTTATTGAACTTTGTATTTTGGCCATTTTTATTGGGAGGTATGCTTAATTTTTTTGAATCTTGCACTTGACAATCGGACATTCCCCAATCATGGCGATTGTCTCATTCATTGCTGACAATTCAGCCTCCTTGTCAACAAAAACATCATCTGATGACACGGTTTCCATAGTAGTATCAGACGAGCTTGATGATAATATTTCTGGTTCTGCTATATTTTGAACTTGTGAAATAGGTAAGGAAAATTTTTTTCTGCATGATTAACAATAACCTTTCCTTTACAGATTTTATTCACCTTGTTTCATCAAAACTAACTTAGGACATTGCCTGATCAAGTGTACATTGTCCCAAAACTTGTCAATAAGTGTTATAGTGTTATAGACTGGAATGTCACTGCTTGCATTCTAGAACCTGGGGCTGCACATGTGGAAGGTCCATAACTCCTCCCCTAGCACAAGTTCTCGGAGGGAAACTATGCTTGATGCTCTTAATGCTTCCTGGATGGCCCTACTTGAAAGCTGACGTTTAATCTCTAAAAACCTTTCTCTAGATCGTCTTCTATTCTGCTTTATAAGCTCTTTAGTTTCAGTAATTATATTTTTACATAGAGATAAACTCTGTTGTAAAGGACTAGAATCAAAACCAGAAAAGGCACTTGAGAGACTCGCAGTTGAGTCTCTAAAAGCTCAAAAACCTCCTCGGTCTTGCTGCAAGTGGTCAGTTGTAGAACTAAGAACTGCAACTACTGGAGAAAGTTCATGTCTTGAATGTTCTGCTCCATCTATAACCTCTGAACTACTAGATTCTAGATTAGGCACAGGGAACTGTATATCAGCTGGAATAGACTTGGACATCTGGTTACCAGAATCAATTTCTTGAACTTGATCCTGTGCAGCAGCATCCAAATTGTCAACCATGGGTTCAAACTCAATAACTGGAAACCCTCCTTCTGGAATTACCTTGCTGAGTTCCAGGGAACAATTATCCCATTCCAAAGATTGTCTGGAAATATTTGAATTTCCATTATCACTTGAGTCCAATAAATCCTTAAAGGTAACTTTACCACAAGATTTAACTGGATCAACTGAACCTGCTGATTTTAAAATTGATTTAACTGTGGGATAAACCAGTTTCTCATCCTCCATATCTGAGTCAATGTCCCTATCACTAAGACTAGAACTGGACAAATCCTGAAGACTGAACAATTCACTAGAACTAGAATATGATGACTGATTCATTATCTGAATTGTCAGGATTCATCATCTGACTCGCTAGATGAATCAAACAACACAGCCCAAGTATTAACTGGAGCACAGACTGGATTGTAGACTACTGGTTCTTGATCTGGATAACCACTAGACATTACATTAAACATTAACTTTGGATTTACCAGCTTAAAATAGCTGGGATATGATTTTATGTACTGTGGGGGTTCTTTCCACCCCTTAAGTTGGGTGTGATGAGCTCGAATTTCCTGGTTGTTAGTTTGTCCAAGAGGTGAAAGAATGTAACACCATTTGATTCCACCCTTAATACCTTGAAAGGACCTTTCATACCTATCCCTGAATTTGTTGGATGTGAGATACCCTTTAAGAATGGCTTGACTACTAATTGTCCTTTCTGGAAAGAACAAAAGTTAGGATGACCCCGAGTCTATTGTTCTTGAGTCTGAACTGGAATGATGGCTAAGACTGGTTCAGGATGTTTTTCACCCAACAAGAACTTGGCAGGAGACATCCCAAGTTCAGAATGAATAGGTGTATTATACGTCATGATAGCCCTTGTTAATTAAAGACAAGTCCCAGGAACCTGGACCTTTTGTCAAATTCCTTAGGAATTCACTGATGGTCCTATTAACTCTTTCTACTGCCCCATTACTTGAAGGTTTATAGGGGGTAGTCAATACATGGTGGATACCATACTCTTGTAAAACTCTTTCAAATTCTTGACTTTGGAACTCTGGAACATTGTCTGTAAGCAAGCGATATGGCTTCGTAGGCAAAGCAGGCAATACTCTATGATCAAAAGCACTAGCTACTGTTCTAGAAGTTTTATTTCGAATAGGAATGGCAACTACCCACTTCGAATAGTGGTCCACAACCACTGAACATCCCAGATGACCTCTTGAGGTACATGGAAACTGGAGTAGATCTGCTGCTACCAACTCGAATGGTGATTGGGTTACAATCCTTAGCATGGGAGGTGCCACTACTTGAGCTGAAACTTTGGTTAATTGACACTGTGAGCATGAAGCTACAGCATCACTAGCTACCTTATATAAAGATGGATGAAATACCTGACTAGAGAGAGTCTATAACCTTTTGCCTACCTATATGTGCCATTTCTAGATAAATAATTATTGCTAGCTCAACCACAAATGGAAATGGGACTTAGAGCTATTGAAATCTCCCAATCTGGACTATTCCAAACTAATAAATCATTTTCCACTGTAATTTCTTGAATATATCGCTTAAACCTTTCCAACTGTTTAGGATGATGACTCTTTGGAGTTCCTCGATTAATATGGTACTTGAGAGTAGAACCATTCCTTTGCAAGGAGCTAATCTTGAAAACATCAAACAAAGGTTGACATTTGGCAGTTCCCACTACCATACATTCTGAAGTAATATCCTCCTCATGAGGGAACTGAAATATTGGCAAGGGTTTTAAAGTCTCAACCACTTTACCTTGGTACCGAAGATAGTTTCTCGAAAAATCTAACTCCAAAGGAGCAAGTGACAAGAAATTTGCACCTAGCACAAAATAGTATGGAAGTGAGTTATCTGCAACTATGGCAAAGGGATGATTCTGGATAACCACTACAGGACCAATGGATACTGTGAGCTTGATATACTTGGTTACCATAGTCTGTTTGGCTCCAATACCCTGGACTTGAACCATTAATTCACTAGAATAATTATCTTCTGAAGACACCAGCTCCTTCCAGGCAAAATCAGAAATGAGGCTAATTTCTGCACCTGAATCTAACAATGCACAAAATGTCTTTCCTTGACACTTTACTGGAACTACTGAACTAGACAAGGATGAGTGGGCACAACTGAAACAAACCCTAAACTCTAATGGCTGTAAATTTATTTCTTCATCCCCCTCAAATCCCTTTTCTGACTGGAAATAACCTGAATTTGGAACAAGTTCTGCAGTTGGATATTCACTAGTGTCCTGCTCTACTTCTAAACATTCAATTATATGTAAATTACACTTCTTGAACTTCTCTGTCTCAATTAACAGGTTATAATGAACTCTACCTAGACACTGTAGATGGACTCGTTCTCTAGATTCTTCATCAATTCTTTTCCCACACTGGTAAATCAGTGGTTTGTTAGTGCCAAAATGCACTAAAACATCAACATGATACAAGTTACAAAAATGCTAATAACACCTCTGGAGAAGTAACCTGACCTGGAAGTTTCATTAAATTCAACTTTTTCTTTACTGTGGCACTCTTGATGCCATATTTAGCTGGATTTCGAATAACTGCCTCAACAAGCTGTTGTCGCAACTGTAAACAAGAATCAGGAATTCTTTTCCAGACAAAATTTTAAGGCATGCCACAAACATTCCACCATGGCATCACCACCACCATCAGGCTTGAAATGAATCAACAATCCTTTGGGTACGGTTTCTGGAATTCCACTATCAGTTTGTTCAATGGTGTGGCAATGTTCCCTTGAAAGGGCATCTGCTGCTAGATTATCTTTACCAGGAGTATACCTCAAATCAAAATCAGTTAGATCTTCTAGAGTTCTAGCAAGTTTATGATTGACCAACCTCATGTTATGTAAATACTGGAGAGCTTGATGATCAGTGTTTAGAATAAAAGGAACCCAATACAAAAAAGCTTTAAAAATTTTGACTCCCCAATGCATAGCAGCCAATTCTCATTCTGTTACTGAATATGCTCGTTGGGGCTTAGAAAATGTCATGGAGGCATAGGCTATAACATGGACTTGACCATTCTGTTCTTGAGCTAAACAAGCTCCTGCACCAATGCCAGATGCATCAACCCAAAGGTTGATTTTTTCTGCATTCTCACTATAATCTGGAAAAGCCAGTTCAATTTCTTTTTGCATTTCTGACTTAAGGGCCTCAAAAGCTTGTTCCATTTCTGTGGTCCACTAAAGTAATGAACTAGGCTGACCTGTAATTTCTGAGAGAGGTTTAGTGATAATTGAACAATGTGGAAGAAACTTCTGGAAATTCACCAAACCAAGGAACTCTCTAAGTTCTCGAATATTGTTGGGCTTTGAAAAATTCTTGACTTTTCAACATATCTGAGTGATTTTGTTAACCCCTTTTCACTGACAATGTTCCCAAGGAACCTCCTGCATTTCTCTCTAGAAAGCTGCTGGAGCATTTTTCAGGCCAAAGCTCAATTTGTTAAACCTCCAGTGTCCATGGGGAGTGGAAAATGCAGTATAATCTCTACACGATTCCTGAATTGGCATCTGATAATAACCTTGGACTAAGTCCAAGGTTGTAAAGATCTTAACACCATGTAAACTATAGACTGCATCTGTAAGATTTTCCATTGGAAATCTGTCAGGTTTTGTAACTTTATTTAGTTTCCTGTAGTCCACACACAAACATATGGACCCATCTGGCTTTGTAATAGGCACTACTGGAGCACTCCATGGTGAGTTGGTAGGCGAGTTGATTTTCCACTGCTTGGGCCACTGGTTCTGGAAACCTTCGAGGTCTCTGATAAACAGGGGTCTCATCATATAATTCTATCCTGTAGGCAGTCATACATGCTTCTCCTACATCAGAATCTCCTTGACTTAAAACAGTTTTTATATTTCTGGAGCACTTGATACACTTTACTTTTCTGATTGTCATTAATATCCCCTAGATCAATTTCTTCATACATTCATTCATCAGTCCACTCTTGTATACCCAACTGAGGGCTTTCATCTTCCTCATCACTATTTACTTTATCAGCACCCATGCTTCGTAAAACCCTATCAACAGTATCTGGATTGCCCCTTTCACTGTCCTCATCAACATACATTTCTACAATAGAATACAAATTACCTAGTACATCCCCCTTCTTGATTTTACCTAGAGGCTTCCCTTGACTACTTAACAGAACTGAGGGATTCTCTAAGTCAATTATTCCTGGAACTCATGAAACTTTTTCCTTTAAATGACTGCTCTCGATTCTACCATCATAGAACAAGGACTGGGTTACTCGAACAATGACAACTAGAACTCTGTAAGGAGTTACTCAGTTCTATATGTTCCCAACAGATGTGGACTTGAATTGGCCCACAATCATTGCTATGCATATTCTGAGCAGCAAGACATTCAACTGCATACATATATTTCCTACATTGCCTATTTCTGGTTCCTAAATAAATATGCCAACTTGAATCATCCCCAAATCTACCTGAAATTCTTCTATTAAATAAATCTATTCTTAACCCATTTTGTAATAAAAAATACTCTCAACAACTGAGAACTCGCATGGCATTAAGGAAATATCGTGAGTGCTAATGTCTAGCATCACCTTACCTACTGGGTGTAAGGCTGAATCTTTCCCTGTTCCTTGAACAGTACACGAGGGAGCTGGTTTCATGGGTAATTCCAAATCTCTGACCAACTCAGCAGTAACTAAATTAACCTGAGCCCCTGTATCTACTAGAGCCTTGACTGTTTTGGATTCCACTACAACATCCAAAATCATAACATCAGATGGTTCAAGTTCTGCAAACTGAACCTTTATGATCTCAATCTTATCAATACCTGGGTGTGACTCATTTGTTTCTTGAGAAACCAAGCCAGAAACCTGATCTAGAAAATGCGGAGCATTCAACTGCTCACCATCATCTATGGGTCTGATAATTTGCTCCACCTGGATATCATGATTAGGGGCAGTGTCAGTGTTTCCTGGAACTGGATCAATATCACTATTAATGTTTGAGTGGTGTTCATGATGGTGTTCAGGGACTAAATCAGAGTCTCCAGAGTCTCCCTGACTAGAAGCTGGGATGACTGTTCTCTTCATTAGACCCAGGTGTCCTACTTGGGATTCCAGACTGGGAAGGCCTACGACTAGGACAAAACATTCCTGGATGACTACCATTACACACAGCAAGAATATTCCCCAGATTAGTGATTACCATTATTTCTTCTCAATCTCATTTGTGGACAATCTTTTACAAAATGTTCTAGACAATCATAAGCCAAACACGCTCCTAATTTTCTTTGACAGATTTCATCAGTATGTCCAATTTTGGTACACCACTGACATTGAGTCAGTGGCCTGACTGAGGCAGGTCCTGAGGACCTTGAACCTGATGCAGATCTGGGTGGTTTGTGTTGTCCACCATTTGAATTATAGTACAATCTAAGATTCTTCTCATACCTTCTCCGTATTTTTTTGATTTCTGTTTAAATTCCTGGGCCAATTATTATTCTTATGGTTTCTTTCATCCTGTTGATTTTCCCCTAGAACTTGATCCTGGGATGCTTGCACAGGAAACGCATCAATGGTTTGGTTCAATTGTTTCCCTAAAGTCTGAGACCTCCATAGTAATAATATCCAGAGTGTGACCAACCAACCCTTTTACCATGTAAGGTTTTACTTTGCATTATTACTCTGGACAACTGCTGAGACACAGCGGGAGGAATCATTTCTAGAAATTTCCGCTGAAGTTCTTTACAAGTCTCAAGGTTCTTACTTGGAAAAGCACGTCTAGCCAGAGTTTCCAAATGTGCTGCAAACACATCCAGAGATTCACAAACATTCAACGTAGCACTATTAAAGTCAGCCAGCTTGCCAGTAGTCACATTTCTCTTAACTCTATGATACCATTTGAACAGCCTATGTTTCATCTCATCATATTCAATTCCGCAACCTCCATATGCATTATACATGTCCTTGATTTTTCCTTTCAGTAATTTCCCTAGAGTACCTGTCCAATCCCTACATTCACATGAAAAATGGGCAACACAATGTCATTCAAAAGCCTCCAAATACTTAGCTAAAGATCTACCTGACTCAATATCATATTCATCTAGATCTGGAGTTTCTCTGGCCATGTTAACAGGAGTAGAATGGTTTATACCAGTACCTCCTGTGGGAGCTTGAACAAGGAAATCATCAGAGTCATCTGATGACTCTGAATCAGGAAGGGCGTCACTTCTGGATGACCTTCCATGTTTTGGAACTGGTGATGAGGTTCTAGGTGGTTTAACTTCCTCTTTGGGCCTCCCTTGAGTTCCTACTTCAGGCAGCTTTTACTTTCCCTCCATCTGCTCTACCTTTTGTTGCCAATACATGTTCTTAAGATAAAGCTTATCATTTTCATTAGCCAAGTGATCAGTCTCCTCCTCCAATTCATTAAACTTTGCTTTCCATTCTTGATCTAATTTTCTCAAAGCTTCTACTTGTTCTGTAAGTAGGGCCTTTAACTGAAGAAGCTGCTCTTGCAAATCTTGACTTTCTGCCATTGTCCTTGATTAACTTTCAGGCTCTGCCAGCAAAAGTGGTTTCCCAGGTCTGAGCACCAAAAATAATGTTGTGGGAAAACTGGAGAACCCACCTGGATTTGACTCTGGAAACTTCTTTCTATGGTAGGAATCCAATTCTACTGGCCAGCCACAAAGTACATGCAAAGCAAATAGACTGGAAGGAAGGAGATGAAGCTGGACTCAAAGATCTTTTCCCAAGCAGTACACTGGACATCAAGTGAGCAAGGACCATTCGCTAAAATGTCAAGCAGGAAGAGCAAGACCACCACTGCATTTGAGCGATGGAAAGCAAACAGTATATGCTGGAATGTTAAGGAGTGGGTGCAAGAAAAAGGTGTTCAGGCAGAAAAGGAAAGAAAGGACTTTAGGATAAACAATAAAGAAGAACAAGCACAGTACAGGCAAGACCTATGCTACTGAAAATTAATTCAAGAATTTTCCCTTGACTTGAAAATATCATCAAATTTAGTAAACCTTATTCCAGTGTGTGACTTTTTATCTAGTCTTATTCCCTGTGATGATCAAATGTGGAACTGATCTCCCCATCATGTAACATGACTGATATGTAATGATTTATAGAAAGCAAACTAGAAATTTAAGTTTTTCAGTTTTAATTATAACTTGATTTAATAGAACAACTTGAAACCTCCCATTTCTAGACTTGAACAAAAACTGTATCAATAATTAGTTACAATGTATTTGGGAGGTTCTAGAGTCTAGACAATAAGAAACTTTAGTCTTAAATTAAATGATGATGGGGTTAATAAAGTTGATGATAATGAGCATAAAGATAATTTATGTACAAAACACTAGAATTCTAAATAACTGTCTTAAACTTTGGAGGGTCTTAACTCCCTAGATTTCAACTGTATTATATTCACAGGAATTCTTCTCACTTGTTTATTTCCCAATTTAGCTGGAAAGACAATGTGTATAAGTGCTTAATGAATTCACATGCAATAGCTTAATTAAAGGTGTATAAGCCAAAGCACACTGGAAATGCTTCAAAAATTTTGGATTCATGCACAACACTGGATTGTCTGCCTAGAAGGAGCACTTAAGTTCTGGATCCTTAGTGCTAAACTTCAAAACATACCTTCCAGCTTCAGTAATAGACCATGATCTTGCCTTTTCTTGAGTTCAACAGGGACTATCAGGGCTAAATACTGGACTAGATTTTAACACTAGTCCAGAGCTGTTTCTAGCAAGATACCATATTACAATGATTTAAGCACTTTTTCATTAATTACAGTATCTGCCTATGCTTGACTAAATTGACTTAATGAATACTTAATTCGAGGCTGCGAAAGCTGAGTGACTGGAAAGAAAAAACATGAATTTAAAAATAAATAGACTTGAGAAAAGAGAATCAGCAAAACCCTACAACATAATGGTCTGTGTCATCACTGTGCAGTTCCAACTAGTTGGACTTTGTAGGAGTGGAAACAATTTGTTGTAAGGATTTGTTGAATGGATCTTCTGGAGAGAGCCATTTCCTGGGATAACTTTCTTAAGGACTTATGTGGGCTGTTTTCGAGGTGAATGAGTACCATTAGTGATGTTGCTGCATCAGTTGAACTTTTTTGTTGGCCACTACTCAGCCAATCATGAACACTTCCCATTTCTTTGAAGCAAGTGAACAGTTTTCCAACTGATGCCTGAACAACTGGCAACCTTTCAGGGTGTTTGTCATTAAAAGCAGTAGCAACTGATTGGTGTGTTACTGTGCACACATTAAAACTATCTCCACCTGTTCATTTATTGTCAATTTCTGTGCCATCGGTTCAACAACAACATCTGAAAAGAACAAAACTCATATTAAAACAAAAAATTATTAAATTGTGCCTATGGTTCCTGACTTTTGCGCCACCCTGTATATATATAGGGTGTCCATAAATGATTACCCTGATTAAAGCATGCTATAACTTTTAAATAAACACTTATTCAAACACAGTTTTAATCATAAGTAGATAAACATACAAAGTTTTGATACATAGTTAATGAACTTAAGCTTCCACATGTGCACCCCCTAGTGGCACGTAAAATGTCTGAATGGTATTCACACTCATGCCACACATTTTCCAACATTTGTGGGTTAACTGTTGCAATTGCATCCATAATGCATTCTTGCAATGTCCTGATATCTGGAACAACTGTTGCATAAACCAAATCTTTAACATGACCCCAGAGAAAGAAATCCAGCTGGGTAATGTCTGGTGATCTTGGGGGCCATGGGATTGGCCCATCCCTGCCAATCCATCGATTTGGAAATGTTGCGTCGAGAGTTTCATGAACAACATGTGCCCAATGAGGGGGTGCCCCCATCTTGTTAGAAGATGACAGTTGGCTGCCTGGCCTGCAGCTGGGGGATGGCGTAATTGGTGAGCATATCCAGGTACACAGTTGCGGAAACAGTGTTCTCAGCGAAGAAGAAAGGACCAATTATCTGGTCATGCATTAGTCCACACTAGACATTGATCTTCAGACTGCCCCAAATATGCTCCCTTATGGCACGTGGGTTTTCCAATCCCCAAATACGCACATTGTGTCTGTTGACTCTACCACTAAGATGAAACGTAGCCTCATCTGAAAAGCAGACACGTAACAAGAAGTCATTATCCTCATCAATGCTGTTCAAAATGTTAATAGCGAATTGTTCACGTTTTGGACGGTCATCAGGCTTCAGTTCTTGAACAATTTGTACCTTGTAGACGTGTAACTTCAAATGCTTGTGTAACACCTTGTGCACTGTAGACTTCGGTATCTTTAGTTGGCATGAAGCTTGTCTCACCAATTTCCTTGGTGACTGTGTGAAAGTAGTTTGAATGTTTTCCACCATCCCATCGGAAACTGATGGTCTACCACTGCTCTTTCCCTTTTCCATGTTTCCATTTTCCAAGAATTTTTTCATCCACGATTTAATTAACTTCACATCAGGTGGATTCTTTCCATACTTTGTTCTGAACCTTCGCTGAACACTGACAGGAGATTTTGTTTCTACAAGCCACACAACACATTGTGCCTTCTCTGTCACAGATGCCATCTTAAATGAACAGCTACTACAGCGCTCCTAGTGGCGAATGCGGTAGATGAAACACACCAGCACAAACTCTATGCGTGTACGAGATCACTCTAAAAAGAAAATGGATGTAAGATTCATCATTAAAACATGAGAGCATACTGTTTTCAGGGTAAACACTTATGGACACCCTGTGTGTGTATATATATGGTGGTGTAGTGGTTAGCGTCGGTGACTACGAATCCATTGGCCCCGGGTTCGGGACCCGGTGACTGCAGCTGGCGCACAGCAAAACCCAGCTGTTCATCCTTCCCCACAATAAAGAAAGTGGTTGGTAGATAAATGGGTACCCTGGGCAGCCTAGACGCTGAGCTGCTGGTGGGGTGGGGTTCAGATTCCACGTTAAACTGTAGGTCTAAGGTGGAGTGAAAAGCTTGACCTTCATCAGAATGAACAATTCGGGCGGAAGCTAACCAAAGGTTATATTATGGAAAAACTATATATGCCTACAATATGTTATTGTATATAGTACTTTTATTTCTTAAATACAAATCATTAATTTATTGAATTAAATAACTACAAAATTGCCTTGAGATTGGCAACAAAGCCTATTGAGAATGGAAATAATTGCAATACATAAAACCAATATGTTGGCACTGGGCCTGCATACAGTAACAACAAGAAAAATGTATTATGTATGTTGTATCAGAATTTTCCATCCCTGACATGAAAATTATTTCAAGAGAAGAAATAATGAAAACACAAAAATTAGACGTCTGGGGACTTCTGTAAAGTAAGTGAAAATTTAAGACAAAGGAATTTATATTAGCTCATCTCAGAGCTGCCTAGTTACCAGCGAGGCATTAGGCAAGGAAGACGTGCTTAGTCTTCCTATATTTTTTGAGTGAATACCTAATAATATGAAACTAATAACACAAACAGGCCTATTCCTTCAGGTATTTAAGTATAGTGAATTGCCTATATTAGACTCCTTTTGCAACTCCATTGCCTACATCGAAAGAGAGGCACGATAGGCAGCCGCATGCCCTACAACCAGAAATGAAATAATAAGGTATGGTTATTTCCTTCTTTACCATTAGGCAGCACTGAATACCGAAGGCATATAAATTAAACATTAACCCAAAACACTATTTAACAAGGTCTTTTGAAGACCTCCACAAACAACTTTTTAAAGAAAAGATGTATGGTTTTTTCCATCATCTGAGCATCAAGATCTTCTGGAAATTTCCAATGGATGACCAAGTTGATTGGCAATCAACCATATATATATATATATATATATATATATATATATATATATATATATATATATATATATATATATGTGATGTAGCGGATGTCGTTTTTTTCACATCCGCGGATGAGGATGTTTGATTTCAACATCCGCGGATGCGGATGTCTACATTTTCGTTATTTTTAGGATATATTCGAGATTTGTTGTGTTTAACGTATATAATAAGTTATTATATAGAGAGAGCTGTAGCTATAATGTAGTATAATTGATTAATTGTACAATAATTGCTGTACTTTTCTCTGAACATATAAATAATATCAAGCATCTAACTAATATAGAAATCAATTAGTGAATTCGTCTGCAAATAAATTTGTTATATTTTGTTGAGTTTCAGCCACAATTAGAAACCATAATTGTGTTACCAGGATGCGGGACGTGAACCCAACTCAAATGCACCCCACCGACCTCTTTCCCCAACCTCCACCCTTATAGAAAGAGATCTTTAATTAGCTTGATAACTATTTATATTAAGTTTGAAGTTTTATTAGGCATATTTATAAATGAGTAATTAAAATAAAGTAAACTAAGATGTTCATCGTTTAATGTTCAAACTTAATTATAGGAAGGTTATGCTTAAGGAACATTAATTTTTCTGCCTTTTCTGCTGCCAGTCTGTTTCTCTTTTCATCATATATTAATCCAGCACTGCTAAATAATCTCTCGCTTGGTACGTTTGTTGGAGGACAGGCTAAATGTTTCCTTGCAAGTTTACTCAAGTATGGATAGATATTCTGCGTATTTTTCCACCAACTAATAGGATTGTCACATGCAGCCAGGCGTTTTTCTTGGTGATAGCTCTCGATCATTTTTACTACATCTTTTGACATCGCGTATGTCTCGTCATTGCTGCTTGACTCAAGAAACTGAGAGACAGATTCTGTGATAGATTTGCTTGTTGAAGGTGTTGGTTCTGTCACTGAAACTTTTATTCTTTTGGTGGGTGGCGAAGCGACAGATTCAAGAGATTGAAGCTCTTCAACTGCTTTGCCAAGTGATGATTTAACTCGTTCTAATGTACTAGGTGAAAATAACTTAGCTTTGTAACGTGGATCTAAGTAGGTTGCAAGAGAGTAACTTCATACAAGAATAGCCTCTCGTCTTGTCGCTTGCATCACTTTTGCGCACAATGAACTAGTTCTATTAATATAGTAGAATTTGATAATTTCCGCTTATTAATGACATTTTATCTCAATGGTCCACATCCGCACGACATCCGCAGTCCAAAGTGTGGATGCGGATGCGAGAAAGTGTGCGGATATTCCGCGGATGCGGATGTGACCTACATCACTAACACACACACACATATACATACACATATACACACCAAGACAAGGGGGAGCACAAGAGAAGACCAGGAGCAAGCAAAAATGCTGGTGGCTCTAACAAATGAATTTATGTTGACACACGAGAGAACAGTAAACACCAGAAAAAATAATTGCCTAGATCTGGTGTTCATGAATAACAAATTTGATTGTTGATATAAAAATAACCCCAATGATTATTTCAGACCACAACCTAATTGAGATATCAACAAATTTGGCAAAAACATAATAAGATAATACCTATACTGAAGAAAGAAGCAAATTTGGGAATTTTAACTTAAACCGAAGACTATACACAGGGAATAAATCAGATCTCGCATGCCCCAAATCATGTGGAAAACAGTTTTCCAAGACCAAAACAACTGAAAAAATATGGAAGAAATTAATAAACTAATTAATAGACAATATTCAGAGACATTTTGCAGTGAAGATTGATGGCTACTGGGAAAAATTACATAAACTACATGTCCTCCCTGGAAAGAAGAAGGGAGAGTTATGCCATAATATGTACTACATGGAAAATGATTGAAAAACTGGTACCAAACCTCAAACAACACTGAAAAATAAGAAAGGCATAATGTGTAGTGTTCCCAAACTATAAAGGCCCAACAAGGAACCACCTCAACATTAAAAGAAAACAGCTTGGTTGTCAGGGGGTCAAGATTTTTTAATCAGCTTCCAAAGGACCTTGGTAACATGACAGGGACCAAAGTTGAATTCTTCAAAAGAAAACTAAATGCTTGGCTCAGGATGGTACCAGATGAGCTGGATGTACCTGGCTATATGCGGTGGAGAGCACAAGAGAGCAGCTTGCTCCTCCAAGCCAGGGCTAGAGGCAGGACCACCAGCTTGACCTTCATGTGAAGAGAGCAACGCACGGAACCACTTTGAGATATATATATATATATATATATATATCATGGGGCTGAAACCAGCATTTGTAGGCTTCGGCTTCAGGAATTTGAAAATGGGTGGCTTTGACTTTGGCTTTGACATCGGCTTCCAGACTTGTTTATTTGTATAGTTTGAGGGGTTTATTTTTTATTTAACTTTTAATATTTTTGATTATTAGTTATACTAATAAAAAAGTTTACCTATACTAATTTAGAATAGGTTAACTATGAAACTCGTCTTCCAGTCCCAGTTCTATAAGATTTGGCTTCGGCCCCATGTTTTATACAGGGTGTTTCACAACCGGTCTTGCCAGACTTTGGGTGGTGATATTGAGCTATGGACATTTTAAGATGTGCAAACAACAATTCCCTACTTGTGTGTAATTCGATAGATGGCAGCACTGGTAGTAGTTTTGGTTAACCAAGTTACCACTACTCATCCTGAATCAACATTTCACACCTGCTGAATATGCTGATATCCATTTCATTTATGGATTCTGTGATGATAACAGCAGAGCGGCAGTTGAGGAATATCGAAGACATTTTCCGAACCGCCGAATACCGAACAGGCAAGTGTTTAGTGACACACACCAGAGATTAAGGGAAACAGGGACAATTGTTCCACGTAACCAAGAACATGTAGCATGATGGCCCTTTGCTGTGGAGGAGCACATATTGGACCTAGTGCAACGTAGCCCAACTACCAGTGTTCAAAGTATTTCTAGACGAATTGGTGAAGCTGCATCGCGTGTGTATGACAAACCATACATGAGGGTTTGTATCCCTATCATTTGCAATGTGTGCAAACTCTTCAACTGGATAGCTACGATAAATGTGTTCAATTTTGCGAGTGGATGATTATGCACTGCTAAATTCTTAATCGCATCCTGTTCATTGATGAAGCACAATTCAGTCGGGATGGAATTAACAATAGATGAAATTCCTACCTGCTGATATCCCCCATGTTATCCAGGGTTGGCAAAAAACAGTGTTGTTTTTTTTCAAATTTTCTATAGCTAATATACGTAAGAAAAGTGTATAATAAAATTAAAAACTAGCCTTTAAAATTTTTTGTGCTTATATACAGTATTTATTCATTGTTCTTGATAATGATTGTTGCTCTTTTGTTACAGATACATATTGATGATTTTTTTAAATATAACTTAGATATAATAACTAAAGCTTAGTATGAGATATAATAACTAAAGCTTAGTATGACCAGTATCTATACTGAATTATTTTTATTTAACACTAAGAATTTAAGAAACCATGCCATTTGTTGCTGGAAGTAGTAGGAAATCTTCTCATGAGTGGGCCGATGTCATATGAGTTGAAGGAAGCTCAAGTGTGAAATGCAAACATTGTGGAATGGAATTAAGTTCTAAAATTGAGAGAATCAAAATACATTTATAAAAATGTATAAAGAGAAATGAAAATCTTCCAACTCATGATCAAGTTGCATTAAATATTTTATCTGAATCATCAGTTTCTGAACTATCATTTGATTCATTTCTATTATCACCTTCATCAGCTTCTGGTATGTGTGTGTCAACAGACGTGACAGTTGTTCTACTTCTCAACCTCCATAGAAGAAACCTAAATCTTTGTATTTCCCCCCATCAAGCAGTATTTGTAGTACTCCATTAAAGTCAAGATTAACCCAACCTCAGATGACTGATTTTGTCATAAAGACAACAGAAAAACAAAAACTGCTTGGTCTACAAGTTCCCAAGTTTTTCTACAGCAATGCAATAACTTTTAATGCTGCTAGCAGCAAAGAATATAAAAAAATGATGAATCTGTTAAGACCTGGGTATTGCACACCAACAAGAAAAGACCTAGCAGGAGATCTTACTGAAGTACATGATGATGAAGTAGAACAGAATCTGAGTGATGACTTGACAAATGCTACAATAACTCTGCTACAAGATGGATGGTTATCAGTGCAGAATGATCCCATCATTGCCACCTCAATCCACACTGGCCACTCAACATTCCTGCTATCAATGACTGATTGTGGATTAGAGAAGAAAACGGTAGAATATTGTTGTGAACTTGCTATAACTGCAATAAATGAGGTCCAACAGAAATACAATAAAGATGAGTAATTTGAGTTCATTAAAATTTTAGAGATATTATTAATTAAAATAGCTCAAGTAAATAAAGTAACTATAAAATCCTTACAATATGATGTCAGTACAATACTATAATACTAATGTATAAAATCCTTACAATACTATGATTATTTCTTTCTCATATTTTCAAGGTATTTGCAATCTGTACTGATGATGAGATCAAAATGAAGCGCATGAAAGAACTACTTCAGGAGAAATGTTCTAACATTCTAACCTATGGGTGTTCATATCATTACCTTAATCTCCTGGAGAAAGAAGTTACACTTAATAGTGTATTAAAACACACAATCGAAATTCACAAGTATTTTAGCAGTCACCACCAGCCACATGTAAGTACCGGTAAAATATATATATATATATATATATATATATATATATATATATATATATTTCAATGTGGGCATATAATGCTTTGAGAAATATGAAAATTATAATCTTTATAAAGTTTATATACAGATAGATTGGTAGAGAGAGAAAGATAGATGCTGTAATATATATATATATATATATATATATATATATATATATATATATATATATATATATATATATATATATATATATATATCAGTGGCGTGCGGTCCATGGAAGCAAGGGAAGCAATGCTTCCCTATTCAAAGAAAGAAGAAAATGCTGTATTATACTTTAAAGTTTAAACAGTTCAATATGTGTTAATAATTTGTACAAAATCATTTTATTATACTATTTATAGCATTTGATTGGTAATCAGGTGGATACATAGTATATACATTGGTTGCCATTCGTGCAAAAACCTTTAAGAAAGCCGACGCAAAAAATCTCGAGTTGGACAACAATTGATGAAATGCATCCTTTTTCCCAATGACTTTCGCTTTTTTTTACTGTTACAAATTGTTTCTTTCCATTCTAAAAACTCATTTAATGTTTAATAATGTAGTATTTATTGAATACAACAAGTTTCATATATAGTTTTTCTACTAAAAAATTCCATGGCCATGTTAAGCGAAAAAGAATATATATTTATCGTTATTTTATCCTTCCCTATGTCAAAAAGGAAGCAATTTAGAAATTGCTATCCAGATCTTATAGTTAATTTTCTTGAAATATCTGGCAACTTTACGTGCTGTCTGCTGTCATTCTCTCATTTAAAGCGAATACGTAACTACACTAGAAATGCGCAAGGGTAAGAAAGGCTTGCAAGTTTAGCTTTAATCTCAATTGAGAAAAAGCTTCTTAAGGATATGAAAACCGATGCCTTTTACGAAGAAATAATAGATATATTTAATAAAAAAGAAAGAAGAATAGAATTAACCTATAAGTAAAGTAAGTAGATGATTATATGTTTTGTTTTTATTATATACGAGTATTTTAAAGTTTTATTTTTATTTTATATAATCAGTTGTTTTTGCTTGAATTGCTTCCCCTTAATGAAAAATCACCGCACGCCACTGATATATATATATATATATATATATATATATAATTTATTTATTTATTTATTTAATATGTTCTCTCCAAATTCTTTTATTTTGTTAATCAAGGATGGCTGAAGGACAAGGGAGGACTAATGCCACAAATACTGAATGATACTCAGTGGAACTTGCAGGAAGCTTGTGTAGACACATTTATAAAAAAAATTCATAAATACATGGAAATCAATACTGAGCAGGAAATTGATGGAAAAATTGCCATTGCCCTGAACAATACAGGCTTATACAGAGAGGCCCTTCACCTTCAGAAACAGCTAAAGGAAGTTGTGATTGCACTTGATAAAGGTATACTTAGCTACCTATGAAAATTTGGTTACATTTTTAAGTATGGTACATCTGCTACTTAATTATTTTAATACCTACTCTAGTTTTATTTTAATTAATTAATGCTTTGATTAAAAATTTTGTTTATACTTCATTTTGGGATTTATTATTATATCAGTGTAATCAAATTTTTGCAGCTTCAAAGTGATTCAGCAACTTTGTCAACTGCTTTTGAAACGTGGATACAGCTCTTGCAAAGTGAAGACCTCAAGCCATACAGAGTTCAAATTAAAAAACGAATGACTGATGCTGTGGAACCATTCTTTTATGTAGCATACTTCATGGACCCTCAATACATAGGTAAGTATCGTATCAATATTTATAATCTATTTATAATATGTTCTTTGTGTTCATAGAAATATATATGTATATGTATTATATGTATGTATGTATAATATATGTATGCATTAACAGGAGCAGAACTTGATGAAGAGCAAGTAAAGGCAGCAGAACAGTGGATAATCAGCAACAAACCTCAATATCTAGCATATTTTCTGGCTTTCAGAATAAAAGACAAGAACCTTTTCTCAGTATCAGTGTTTAATAATCAAATCATTCAACTGTATAGAAAGTCTTCCACTACTTGGTGGCAATTGATGAAAGTACAAACTGCAAAAAGAAATCCTATTGGTATGGAAGATTCTGCAACTTTTGTGAACATCTACTGAGTTGTACTCCAAATTCAGCTGCTATTGAGAGTTTTCTCAACATTTGGACACATCTGGTCCAAGTTACGCAACAAGCTTGGGACAGAAAAAGCAGGAAAGCTGGTCAAAATATACAAATATTTGCATAGTGGAAGTGAACTGAATGAAGATAAAGTTTGATTACTTTGAGATGTGCCAGTGCTTAATAAATAAATACTTAACTATGATTACTATCTGAATTTAATTAGTTTTACTTTTACAGGGCACTTCATTTAATAAAATGAAATATTTTGGAGTTCAGTTTTAATTAAAAATGAAGTTGAAGTCGAGTTGAGCTTTGTGCTTTTGTTATTTATTTAATAAAACAAAGTCCTACATGACTGCAATGACTCTTAAATAGAAGGTATTGACTTATTATTTTTATTAGCTTATTACAGTAACTCAGTTTTAAAATATTTGAAAAAACCCGCTTGAGTGGGTTTTAATTGGTTTTTTTCAGGTGGGCTTTTTCTGGGGAGGGGGGAAACCACTGGGGACAACTGGGTCGGGTCCAATCAGGCCAACCCTGATGGTATCGTTGAAAGAAATTTTCAACATCGATTCTCGGTGAATGTTTGGTGCGATGTAATTGGAGATCAGCTGATTGGACCATTCGTTTCGGAACAACGATTAACTGCTGATATTTATCTGAATTTCCTGACGAACGAATTGCCGCTTTTGATGGAGAACGTGCCCTTCGAGACAAGGCGCAGGATGTTCTTTCAGCACGATGGGGCGCTGCCACATTTTGGTCATGTTACGAATTACTTGAATCACTGGTACGGGAATTGTTGGATTGGTCATGCTGGTCCAATATCGTGGCCCCAGAGATCTCCGGACCTAACCCCGTTAGATTTCTTTTTATAGGGCCTTATGAAAGAGGGTCTACAAGACCAAAGTACAAACGAGAGGGGAACTCTTCCGTCGGATTATGGATGCCGCTGCTTACATACGAGAACCCTCGTAAATGATTCAATGGGCAGTGGACTCTTGGTTGGAACAAGCAAGGCTGTGCATTGAAAACCGAGGCGGACATTTTGAACATTTATAAACTGTATCTCGTAGAATGTAACCATAAATACATCAGATTAATGCTCTCTCTTATTTTTATCTGTAGAGATAACCCAAGAGATAGAATTTTATAAGTTAAATAATAAAGACAAATTATATCTACTGGGGCAGCCTATAAAGAACTCTGTCCGGGAGCAAGCTTCCCTCTGAAGGCGAAGTATTGCAACGACTCTTACACTTTCATGACCCAAGAGCACAGTGCGGTCGCTGAAGTTGACAAGCTCTTCAAGACGTGGCAAGCGCTTTAGAAAAAAAATCAAAGCGGACGACCGAAACCCAGAAGCGCAACGAGGCTGATTTGAAAGATAAATCTTTAAAACTGTTCGATATTGCCCCCTGCCAACGCCATGGACCTAATAACAATACCGCATGGGTTGTCTTTGACACACTACTTAGCAAGATAGAGTCGGAGTGAGGAGAGAGAACGTCATTTCGAACACAAGAAAGAAATGGAAGAAGCTCGCCAACTTCAAGCCAAATCAATCCCGGTGAAGTCATCCATTTCAAGTGATATCGATGATGCCTCCACCTTCAAAACAGAGAGAACGTAGTCGTCGTCCAGTGCAGGTACTGGATCGAGCTTCTGTTGCTGCCCTCGATCGAACCAAGACGACAGACCGAATTGCTGCTTTTGTCCTCCCCACATTTGCATCATCCCTCGGTCACGATGTGAAAGAGCTGACCCTCAGCCGGTCTTTCATTAGAAGTGCCCGTATCCGGTTTCGTGCAGATATTGCAGCGGAGATTCGGAGTGTCTTTCAAGTTAATGTACCCTTGGCCGTTCATCAGGATGCCAAACTCCTACTGGACATAACGGGACCTCGGAACAAAGTGGACCGTCTCTCAGTGCTGGTCTCAGGAGCTGGCGTGGATAAGCTCCTTGGTCTCTCTAACTATCGTTAGGAACTGGAGAATCTCGAGCAAATGCAGTCGTACAATGCCTCCAAGATTGGTGCATAGAGGATCAAATCAAGACCATGTCATTTGATACCACTGCTAGCAATACTGGAGGATGGAGTGGAATGTGTATTCCACACGAACAGAAGCTTGGTCGCTCCCTTCTTCATGCTGCTTGTGGACATCATATACTTGAAGTTAGAAAATGTTTTTGCAGAAACCATGTCCTCGAAGTCTTCAGGGCCTGAAATTTCCCTTTTCAAGAGGTTCAAGGATCAATTTGGTGCCTTCGATCACAGATGCATTCGCACCCATGCGGATGAGAATGACTTGAAGCGGCATGTGGAACCCATTAAGCAGACAATCATCATCATCATTATCATCATGATTCCCCTTTACAAGTCCCTAGTCAGGCCTCATTTAGAATATGCCGTTCAGTTTTGGTGCCCGTATTTGCGTGAGGATATTGATAGGTTGGAAAGGGTTCAGCGTCGTGCCACGAAACTAATTCCGTCATTGCGCAACAAGTCTTACGAAGGTAGGATTAGACTTGCATTCACTTGAAACTAGGACATTAAGGGGGGAGCTTATTGAAATTCACTTTCGATAATAGCAATACTCGTAATAACGGATTTAAGTTGCGTGGCAGACGATTCATTACTAACATCGCTAAAAACTTTGTTTAAAGTAATTGATAAATGGAATAATCTTCTCGCGTCCGTCGCGAACTCTACCAGCGTTAATATGTTTAAAAACAGTTTAGATAGGCATTTTTCAAATATTAACGTTGTTTAAAATAATAAAACGATTAGCAACAGGAGCTCTGGGGGTAATGGTCGAGGATGAGTCTGTTGACGATTAATGCCAGCGTGTGATATGCCAGCAATAAAATTATAAAAAAAAACAGTAACATGAACTTAGATGTAGCTCGTAGCGTAAACTAACCCACTTTTTGTTGTACTCTCTACTTTTTTTTTCCCCTTTTCTTATCCTCTCTTGCATGTCTGTAGTTTGCATGGTATGACAGTGTTTGAGTTAAGACTGTATTTTGCATGGTTTGTAAGCGTTCTTATTTTACTTCTTTTCATCTTTCACCCCTTTCCTATTCTCTTCGACTATTTTTCCGACTTGTCGGCAGTGGCCGGCGGATGATGATGGTGAGTCTCTCTTTTTCTGAATGAATGTTAACCCACGAATGATAGGTTTTGCTACTTACTTAACCCTTATTCTCCTCTTTTAACCCCCTACTCTTTCCTTTCTCTCGGGCTAACCTTACAGTGGATCTTAGGGTCTTTGTTAGCCTTAGCCTCTGTAACTGTAGATCATCATCATCATCTCTCTCTCCACCAACTGAAGGGAAACCATGCTCGAGATGATTACAGGGAATTACTTGAGCTCTCTCTAATCATTCTTGGCGAGACCCCACCGAGTGAGATGGATGGCTCGACTGATATATGTTGACAAAGTCTTACTCTTCAGGCAAGAGTTTCGACTTACTGCAGGAGACAATTTGGATTCGCCGTTTCGTCCTTTTCAGTTTGATGGTTTATATTCAGTCTTGATTTACAGCATTAAATACAATCGAAACTCCTAGAAATGATATTGAGCTTATCGGGAAGATTATATAGTTCAGAGATATTGATAATTTGGCTTCACTTGTGGCTGCAAAGGCCCTGTCTCGCCATCTTTGGTATTTAAGCGAAGAACTGATAGGTTTTGCCTTTTTCGATTCTTCGATTTCCATCGATGGTAAAAGTCCGAGATAAGAAGGGATCTTCTGATATGCCCAGGAGGGTTAATTTAAATGTCAGGGGGCTACAGGGCCTTAATGAGATTCTTGAAATACATAACTGTTACTTCGAACACGAAGAGATTATTCACCATTTTGGATATCCCAATGACCTTCACTGAAAAAGATTCCTTCGTTTGGGGGTGAGGACGAATCGTGGAAGAATGCCCGAAACGTTGTATATAGCATTTGATTCGTGAATGACTTTGCTGAGCGTAGTATCACGTTGATGACCTCATTCAATGACTTAACCCACAATGAAGAACAGAAGCAGTACCTTTTCCAAGTGGTAGAGGACCACCGGAAGCGCTTCCCCAAACCTTTGAAAGGATTGCTCAGTTAAACATAACCATTTGCTATTGTCTTGCTTATGTTATTTTAGTTGAAGCAAAAGCTTGATTTATGTTGTAAATGTCATCTATTTTGTTTTGAAATGTAGGAGGCGGCTCCATTTGCCATTTTCTTGCATGCACATATTTTCTTAATTGAAGGAAAAGCTATAATTATTTTGTAGATGTTATATATTTGTGTTTTAAAAAAGAGGCTATTTGTCGTTTTTCTATATTTAGTATACTTTTAAAAATATGAAAATAAAAACCCACTCTAATAGACAGAGTTTATTTCCACAACAGTTTTGACGCCCACTGGCATCCTCCTCGGGTGGATACAGAAACACGAATGAACCAAAACAAGAGGGAAAAAGAAATTCGCACCTAGGTTAGATCCCATTCCCGACACCGGAAGGGCATTTTCATTAAGTACATTCGCGCAAATTTAAAACTATCTTCCTGTTCTAAACATACAGATTCTATTATTTTTTATTTTTACATAATTATTATATAATTATTACATTTATTATTAAATTTATTACATTTAATATTGCATAATTATTTATTACAGAAATTATAAATTTATTATTACATTGGTTATTACATTGTTGTTTATTATACAGAACTTATAAACCAAAAAACGAATGAAAAAAGCCGATTAGGAAACAATCCAGAGACCATTGAGAAATTCGCACCTAGGTTAGATACCGTTCTCCGACAACCGGAAGGGCATTTTATTACAGGGTCCGCTTATAAGTACATTCCCACAAATTAAAACTATCTTCTTGTTCTGTACATACAGATTCTAATATTTTGACATAATTACTGCATTTATTATTGCATTTACATTTTTTAACATTTATTATTATTACCTTTACCCTAATTATTAAATTTATAATATTACCTTTATTATTACATCTGTTGCATTTATATCCACATTTATTACTTCCATTATTACATTTACTAAAAGCGAGTAAGGAAACAATCCAATCCAGAGACATTTAAGAAATTCACACTAAGTTTCGAACACGTTCCCACGACTCCGTAAGGGATTTTTTTGACCAAGAATCTCATTAAAGGGTCTAACTTATAAGTACCTTCGCACAAATTAAAATTATCTACTTTTTCTATACACAGATTCTATTATTTTTCTTTTGACATAATTATTACATTTATAAAGTACTTTACTTGATTCCCAATCTATAGCATGATTATTTTGGCTGGCGTGATAAAAATGTAAATGCAATAATAAATGCAGTAATTATGTCAAAATATTAGAATCTGTATGTATAGAACAAGAAGATAGTTTTAATTTGTGGGAATGTACTTATAAGCGGACCCTGTAATAAAATGCCCTTCTGGTGTCGGGAGAACGGTATCTAACCTAGGTGCGAATTTCTTAACGGTCGGTCCCTGGACTGTTTTTCCCTCTTGTTTTGGTTCATTCGTGTTTCTGTATCCACCCGAGGAGGATGCCAGTGGGCGTCGAAACTGTCGTGGAAATAAACTCTGTCTATTAGAGTGGGTTTTTATTTTCATATTTTGACCTTCACGTAGAAAAAAAAGTTTTTTGCATTTAGTATACTTTTAGTTGAATCGAAAACTGTAATTACGTTTTGAATATAATGTTTTTTATTTTTTATGATTGAATAAAATTTTATAAAATGCTTTTAGCCTTATTTAATTTTGATGCAACAGAGATTAAGCAGTGCTCTGTTGAGTGGATAGGCAGAAAATTCAAGTGGTTTGAGCGACCTTCAAATATTATTTGATTTACATCATATTTAGCACAAATTATTTTTTAATAAATGGTAACAAATTGAGGGAGTAAGACTTGAGATATTTTCATTGTGAAATTTCACCCCTGTAACTAGAAACCACCCTAATGTACAGGGTGTCCACAAAGCCCTATTTCGGTTTTAAAATTTTATTACAACAAAACCAAGAGATAGAGTAACGCAGTTTTTTCCATTTTGTTGCTTAACTAATGAAGTTTTGTTTCTTGATTTACAGGTTGTAATCTGAGTGTCAAGTTGCCAGTGATAGAAGCTTGAACGAAAATGGCGGCTACACAAGAGAAAGCTCAATATGTAATCTGGTTTGTAAAGATTGGACTATTTACACTTTATACGCGTAAAGATGCAATCCCTTGTGTACAACTTTGTGTACTGTTGATCTTGGTAGGTGCAGTTCACTTGAGGCACGACGAATAGACTTTCTAGGGCTGCGTTGGAACTCTTGGACGAGTCTTGGCGAGTCAGTCACACTTCCTGTCTCCCAAAACTTGCAAAACCACCACCTAATGCTGAGTTTGGAGGAAGGGTCCTTGCCATATTGACGGCGGTAATTCCGTTGAACAGTTGTCACTGATTTCGACTCCGCAAACCGCAAGTCCCATTTTCGTTCAAGCTTCTATCAACATCAACTTGTCACTCGGATTACAACCTGTAAATGAAGAAAAAAATTTCAATAGTTAAGCAACAAAATGCAAAAAACTGCGTTATTATATATATCGGTTTTGTTGTAATAAAATTTTAAAACCGGAACAGGACTTTGTGGACACCATGCACATATATAGATATATATAATATGAAGCAATGGAAACTTCGCTGTCATTTAATTCATATGGTGTATTTCTCTTTTATTATTTAGGAGTCATTGCTATTGAGTAATTCTGAAACGAGCCATATTATAACGAATGAGAATAAAGACACGAACAATGATAGGTAAGTTAAGCTTGTGATTTATCTTATTTGATAACTTTGAATTCTGAATACCTTAAACATGGACGAGGGATACGAGTACTGTACATTTTTTCACGTTGAATTCTTTAATAACAAATTGATTTTTGTATGTCCAAAAGTGACGGCTTCTTTTTTATATTCTTATTATCGCCTTTATTTAACGTAGTTAATAAAGATCCACAGTTCAGTTATTATAGTATCCATGAAATGTTTGTAGGTGCGCACAGTTACCGTAACTCAGTCCTAAATCGTTTTCTCTAGTGATGAAATTACTAGTAACGACGAGGAGACCTCGAATGCGAAAGAAAGAAGAGAGCGTCAAGGAAATAAAAGAAAAATTGAAGATTTTCAAGAAACATTGAAGAAGAGACACACAACGATGATTCCGTTTAGAGATGAGACCTTAAATAAGTAAACATATAGTCGGTTCCAAAAGTCAGGATACATTGGGCCACACCTATCTTACGGTCGGGTGTATCCAGACTTTTGGAGCCTGCGCTATATCATGTAAGAAATTTCCCACTAAATTACACTTGTAAGAATATAAAGGGATTACCACTGGAAATTAAGGTGCCACTCCAACCTTAGGGATCCAGTGTTACTTTTCATGATAGGGGTTGGGTATATATCTAGCGATAGGTCAGTTGAAATCAACGTCTTTATTTGCACGCCTCACAAACCGCTCGCATTCTTACCTTGTTAAATCTTGCGCCACGTTTATTCACATACTAATTACATCCTTTTATCTTTTAAGTGGCCTTCCTATATTTCTCTCCCCCGTGCGTACATCTTTTTCACAATTGTCATTCATTTTCCTTACATGACCATACTCTGACCATACTCTGACCATACTCTGACCATACTCTGACCATACTCTGACCATACTCTGACCATACTCTGACCATAGATTTTATCGCTGCACAGGGCCGTACCAACCTGTGATGGCGCCCTCCGTAAAACATTCCTTATGAGCCCCCCACCCCATTAAATTCGGAACATATACATTATAGGCCGGGTCGAAATCTAGTCAAAATGATTTTTTTTAGATGGGCACTATGTGGGGTTTATGAAATGATATCCTGACCAACATACTCCAGAAGAAAGTTTATGCCCCCCTCCGTACCACTAGCATACTCCTTATTTTTGGCTCCGCCCCCAAATTGAAAATAGTATCAAATCAAAATGGAGATCATTTAGAGCATTTTTTTTATAGAGATGACCCCTCTTAAAATTGCATAATATACCTCACGTGCAATTTTCAGGCAATTATCCAAGAAATTTAAAATCCTTGAAAAATTGCCGCATCCCCAAAAAGTGTTATCAGTATATAGAAAAGGGTGGCATAAACTTTAGTTTGGAGTACTGACTGCCTAGGAGACCAATTCATAAACCTCATATAGGCCTAGTATATTTGTCTGAAAAGAAGATAATTAGTCTATTGTACCATTTATTACACAAAACAGCTTTGAAGTAAAAACAAATTTAATTTAAAAATTACCTTCACAATTCACTAATTACTTGTGGATGTGCCTTGGCCCCATTGGCTTTTCCATTCAAACTGGCAGTCTTTTTCTTGATTCCAGTTGATTGAGGATAAATTTGTGCCGATTGCCGTAGCCAATCCTTTGTTTTGATGCTTTTGTCACTAAGTTCACTGCACTTTCCACGCTTTGACTCTGGCATGAAAAGACAGCAATTTTCAAGGGTTCTGTTCTTGTATGCAGTAGCTCTTCATTGCTGAAATTCCTTATCAAAGGTGGAGGATTGATAGCTTCCTTTCTCCAGTCAATCATTTCATAGTAGTCTTTGGAATCGAAATTTAGAGATTTAGGAAGCTCAAAATTTCGTGTGCCACTGAAACGTGTCCGACTGAGAAGTATCTTCTGAAGAGCATCTTCTCTGACATGTCTGCTATCAGTAAGCATTGACAGTAGGATAGCTTTGGGATTGGCAAAATAGGCATTATTACGGAACACCGGTTCCATAATAATGCGATGTTTTTCTTCCAATCCTCGCATCAAGACAATCAAATGAAAAAAATTCCGTGCTCCGTCAGTAGCTTTAGGATGGGATTTGATATGAAACCATCCAGGAGCATATGATTCATGACGATGGTTACCAGTTCTTTCAGATTTTGTTTGGATGCAAAGTCGATACATATAAACGAAGAATCCGGTTTGCTCGGGTAATCCAGCGAGCATGATGAATGGCACCTGGAGACCTGCGGGCTAGACTTTGATACCCATCCAGATTGCCCTGCTAGGCACATATCATAGAGATACTTTTGATCACTGCTCAACTCTCTCACGACATTTGGTGGTATACCTTGGACGTTGCCCTGAACTGGTGAAAATGCCTCTAAGTCTAAAATGGTTAAATCACATTTCAATTTGGCTCCAATTGAACCTTTGAAGGTATTTGGCCCTGATGTTTTTCTGTCTATGGTTTCAAATATGCGTCTGAAGGGGAGTTCATTCATGTGTAAAAGAGAGACGAGCCATTGAACTGATCTATGCAAAAAAATTTCAATGAATTTTATGGTACCAGCAATTCTACCAGTATTGACAGCAGTACCGTCGCATAGCAGAGCAATGAGTGTGTCGATGCTCGCTGAATCAATTAAGAACGTTATAATTTCATCAGCTATACACCGAGCATTTCCTGCGTCAGGGCAGAGATGGTCTACATAGATACCTCCAGGGTCTTTGATCAGCACATAATGTTCTTCTTTCTCTTTTCCATGCTTGGTTAACGTATCATCCTTTCTTCCATCGAACCCTATACATTCAATATTCACATTTTCACATCTAGATCTAACAATATTTTTCTTGCCTACACGAATTCTCTATTTTCTTCCTATCAAGCATGTTAGATTGATCGATTATTCCCATATCTTTCAATGCAGCATTAACAATAGCTGCTGTAGCTCTCGAACTCACACGGTAACGGTCTGCCACCAATGGTAATTCATTGTATGAATACCTATTTTGATCATTTTCAATCAATTCCACATCGGGCACGAATTCTAGTTCATTGTCACTGTCTTCTATATCTTCGCTAAAGTCATCTACTGAAGAAGATGGTACAACTTCCATAGCCTCTGCCATTTCCACTTGACCTTTGTTGCCCCTCTTGTTCTTCTCTTGCTCTTGAGAGGGATCGTCTCTGGACAGCGGCAGCTTCACGATCAAATGGCCCTAATTGATTTATTCTTTGCTTTTGGCCTACAAATGACTCCCACTCTACCATTGGGATTTTTACCTCGCATCAACAAAACGGCCTTTCTATTCCTTTATCATAACATTTGCAAGTACAAATGTCAAACATTTCATCATATGAAGCAAGTTTTTTAGCAAAATTTTCATTCCTTTGACGTAGAGGAACCTTGTTCAAGGAAAGAGCTGATCTGATTAATCTTTCCACTGCAGAAGAAATAGATCTTTCTTGAATTACAGGGAAAGAGAACATGGCCCAAATATCTTTAAGATCTTTGGTAACTATATTGTAGCAATCGTTCGCAGTTGCTGATCCCCTTGACTTGATTTTTTTTCTCTTTTGAATGAAGAAAGTGTTTGACAACGTCTGCCTTTGTAGGAATCATTGATCAGCGGAATTCAGTGGCAAAACCAAAAGATGCATTCGAAGATTTGTTTCTGGTTGACATTTTTTCAACTTTTTTAAAAACTTAAAAATCCAGCTTTTATAGAATCATGCATGGATCATAAGTAAATCTAAAGAGCATAAATTCTTATAATTCCTGTAAAAATATGATAATTAGAACATGAAATTTATTGGTATTGAATTTGAAATTCATCGCACAGCTCAGTAAATTGATTACACACAAACGATGTTTATGTGTAATCAATTTTCTGATATAGCAAATATTTTAAGAAAATACGTGTGGTGAAAATTTTGAGAAATCCAAATTTTTGAAGTAATTGCCTGAAAATTGCACACGAGATATATTATGCAATTTTAGGGGGGGTCATCTCTGAGAAGATGCTCTAACAGTGGTGCGCAAACTTTTTTGATGGGGGCCAAACCAACCATCTGTTTTATATGTAGGGGCCAGATATATAGATAATCTATTTTTTATAATAACAAGGGGTAATATTTCAGATTTTTCTTTGGGTAGCTAACTTTTTCATTGAATTGAAAAGACCCGTGGGGGCCACATTTGGCCCGCGGGCCAGGGTTTGTGCATCACTGCTCTAAATGGTCTCCATTTTCATTTATGAGACTATTTTCATTTTTGGGGCGGAGCCAAAAATAGGAGGGAGTATGCTAGTGGTACGGGGGGGGGGAGCATAAACTTTCTTTTGGAGTATGTTGGTCAGGACCCCAATTCATAAGCCCCACATAGTGCCCGATCTGCCCCCAGAAATTCGACCCGGCCTAAATTATAAAACTTGATTATAATAGAAATGCATAATTAATTAAAATAAATAGTTATTTAATACATAAACGATAAAAATCCAAATTTCATTCTACGTGGCAGCTCTAAGACCAACAATTTGGTGCCCCCAACACGTCGGCACCCTGGGTGGCCGCACCGCTCGCCCCTGCCTTGGTACGGCCCTGTCGCTGCACACCTTTCCCAAACATCCTCGTTTCTCATACGGTTAATCATTTTCCATTACTCCCGTTTCTTTAATTAGTCATTTCAACTGTTCTCAATTTTCCTATTGAAATATCAAACCAAATAAATGTGCGCCAATGCATCGAAGTAATCTTTACAACACAATTTCTTTGGAATTTTAATTTTTCGGCGAATCTGGTCGCATTTGTGCATTTATCTCTTGATCATTAATATATGAATCATGAAATTAACAGTTCATGAAATTCTTTGTTCTGTACAATTCATTAGTATGTATATTTAATAAATAGATGGCACGAAAAAGCTAAACTGGTAGCGAATCAAAGCGGAGGAAATTTTAGTAGCTTTGAAATAGCTCCAACGCAACGGATGAAGAACATTTTAGCAAATAAGGAGCAGCTTATTAAGAGAACTCAAATGCTTGGAATGTCCAGAGGAAATGTTTATAAAATCCTCGGAAAACCCGAACAGGAGGAGGAGGAGGTAAATGAAAATTTGTTCTTCCTGTTGCATAGTAGTAGGCGGTTTTGATAGACTGAATGCACGCAAATTCTCGTAAATCATTCTTAACCCAAATGTTCTACTAGGGTTAAGAATGATTTACGAGAATTAATCTAATCCACTGCTTTGGTGGATTTGGTATATTTAAGTAAGCATATGGTACTAGAATAAGCAGGATTCGTAGTTAACCCCAGTTTAGAAATAATTAGAATTATTAATGATCCACAATATGCTTCTTTGTTAACAAGAAAATATAAAGCCAGTATTTAAACGATTGGTTCCTATCCAAAACGAATCAAGACAAAGGATTATTATTTCTAGATTTCTAGCTTCTTTAAATACAGGGTGTGTGTGTGTGTGTATATATATATATATAAAGTAACGCGAGTGAAGAGAGAAATCCGATTTGAACTGGTTTAAACTAGTTTCAACTTGTTTTTTAACTTGTAAACAACAATTATTTCAGTCTGTATTAAGCTCTCGAACTGTTCACTAGTGCGTCTCGGTCTCTTACTGCTTGCTTGCGCGTTTAAGTTATGTTACGCTACTCAACGATGGTGTACCGGTAAAGTACAAGAGAGCCTGACAGTCATCGAACATTACTTCAGAACAGGAAGCTCCGCGCGTACAAAGGAGGCTATATTGCTGAAATTCCCTAATGCTCCAGCTCCAACCGACTCGACTACTAAAAGGCTAATCGATAAATTCGGGTCATCTTGTTGCGTTCATGATGAAAACGTAGTGGGAGACCATCCTATTCTGAGGAGAAATTTACACACTTCACTCGCGTTATTTTTTATACACCCAGTAGAATGTGCGTTAAAGGATTTTGCTGACAGCGGAAGCATGGGTAATAAACCTAATCACGGTTGCTTTGAATTAGTCTAGAAAATGCCGAGTACACTATGCTTTGCGTAATAGGTGCCGTGTTTAGCGGGACAAACCTCTTATTCCCACGTTTCTCTCGAGGGTTCAGTTTCAGCGGAGGAATATAATTCTGAAATCTTCGACGATACCGACTTTTATTCTCGAATGCTCGAGGACGTTTTGAAGTCGAAGATGTCTATATCTGAGGACGTGACTGAAGTGTCTAGGAAGTGGATTGACATTCAGAAGTTGAGGAAGAAGGCAAAAAAGAACGTAGACGACAAAGCGAGCAAAGGAAAAAAAATTAGATTCGAGGTTCGTAAATAATGTTCCTATTTTCGGGAGGATTAGACTTTGTTTCAACATTTGTTACTGGGAGAAGTATATGGCTGCGATTCATATTGTATACGCACGAATTTTTTAGTCTCGCGGGAAGGGAAACGGGCAGGAAAGACTAAGAGAATAAAAGCTTTCTTGTCTCGTATACCGTGTGGGTGAAAAAGCAAAAGGTCCTGAACCTCTTGCTTTTTCAAACCCGAGGGCATACGAACCAATAAGTCTCTATTCCCTTTATTATACCCCCAACTATAAGAATTGTTTCACAAACTGTCAAAACAAATATAGATACAATTTTAATTAATTTTATTCAGAACTCTCTCCTTCATTATTATTATTAATAAATTTTTCATGGTATATCCCCCTCGATTAGGTACTCTGGCTTGCCGGGCCGAGGGGGCTCGCACACCTCGTGGGTTGTTGGGGTTTCCTCAACTCCTCGCGGGGTGTGGGCGAAGAGTTACCTAGTTGCGTTTTTTTTTTTTTTTTTTTTTTCCCCATATCTACCGGAATTTCTTTTGTCTTGACTCGGTCTTGGACCTCTGTCAATTGTAGTATCCCCTCCTCCCCCCTCTGTTTGTATTTTGCAGTCTTGGGGTCATCGGGTGCACCCGCTGGGGGGCATCGCTCCGTGGCTGAGCCGTGCTCTGAGGACGGTACGAGCGCCCGGACCGCTGCTGCGTCTGGATTAGGGATTGTCGTTTTGAGTCATTTTGTTTATCCCGGGATTCCGGGATAAAATCTGTCTTCATCCCGGGATTTCCCGGGATTTTTATTTTATATGTATTTAAATTTTTTATACTTTTTAAAAGGAATTAATATAAAAATTATAAAGATTTCATCATTTATTTATTTAAACATATTCCATTAGGTAACTATGAGTGTGAAATAACTAGCTTAAAAGACAGTTGAGTGCAACAAGACAGCTATTTGTAAGAAAATCAACACTTGTAAAGAATAATATCCTTGTAAAGAATAAGCATGCTCGTAAAAACACAAAAACAACTAAACATATGAAAATGCAAAACATAGCGCATTTAAAAGAACTAATTTGACTTATAATACGAACGTAGAAAACATAGACAATTCACACACTTATCACTCAGCCGAGTTCTAAGTTTAGTTATAAACAGTCCTGCAGCTGAAAAAGCTCTCTCCGCTTCGACACTATTTGGTGGTATAGACTCGAGACTCGAGAGCATTCATTATTTTGATTATGTTAACTGTTTTTTCACCAGTTGCGTGTGTGACGACACTTGCGATTACTGTATGATCATGATACAACATGTATGATCGTGTAAACAGGGTATTTATACAATATATACTAATTATTATGTAAGTAATTAGCACCGGGATATCCCGGGATGAACGAAAAAATCCCGGGATATATCCCGCACATAAAATCAACCGGGATCTCCGGATCCCGGGAAACAATCCCTAGTCTGGATTGGGTTTTTGCTAGGCCCTTAACGGACAAATCTCCGTAGAGCCAATCTGCTGTTTTTAAAACGACAGTCAGGTTGGGGGGTGGGCTACCCTGGACGTTGGGCCTGCGCCTTGAAGGATGCAGCGGCGGATGGTGCATTGCCTTGGGTCCGAGGCTGTCTTTTTTGTAATGCTATTGTTTATGGGTTCAATTTCAAAACTTCAATCCCCTCCTGTTGACGACTCTGGCCCGTCCTTGGATTTGGATAAGACTTCTACTTCTGGTCGTTCAGCGGCCTCTGCCTCCGCTGGATTGACCTTAAAGCCGTATGGCCCCCTCTCGTCTTCTGCGGCGTCTGGCTCTCGTGGCCGGACTCGTGGTGGCCGTAGGGCGGGGTCTTCGCGGCCCTCGTTCTCTCGCCCACCGTCACACATGGACCTGTCTCTGCTGTCAATTTCTGTCCGATGGACAGGTTCCTTGTTGTTCGCCCTTCCGCTAGCTCCCTTTCGGGCAACTCGGAACGGGTGTTTCAGCGTCTTAAGACGGTGGGGGTTCCCTGTCGTTATGATATCCGCCCTCTGAAGGATATGGGTCTTTTTTTTTTGAAGTCCCGTTCTTCGGGGGTGACTGAGTCCCTTCTACAGTTGCAGGATGTTCTGGGTTGCAGAGTTTCTGTGACCCCATCCGCAACTGAATAGCTGTCAGGGCACCATTTTCGCTTCCCGTCTGCTGTCAATCCCGGTTGGCGAGTTGCAGGAGGATCTTGCCCTCCCCCCAGGGGGTAACGAAGGTCTTCCGCTTTTCGTCGCGCCGGGATGGTGCTCTTACCTGGTCTGCTCCTGACCTTTGACTCCCTTGTGCCTCCGGCCCAGGTGTTCTGGGGCGTGGGTGATGGTCGGTCGTGAGAGCTTTCGATGCGACCGTATGTGCCTGACCCGGTTCGCTGCTTTGGCTGCAACCGGTTTGGCCATGTTAGCTCTGCGTGCCGCCGTGAGGGTAAGCTGTGTGTCCGCTGCGGTGGACCTGCGCACCCTCCCCCATGCACGAAGCCCCCGCGGTGCTCGAACTGCTCGGGGGCCCACCCTTCCTCCTCTCGGGACTGCCCCGTTTTCAAGTTTGAAATTCGAGGTGCGGTCCTTAAGGACTACCGAATTCCTTAGTGCGCGGGAGGCGCGCGATAGGTCTGTGACGGGGAGCCGCGGCGG